>CAJNDT010005940.1:210000-370000 GCA_905221615.1 Symbiodinium sp. CCMP2592
TACATATACACACACACATGCAGGTCTCCATCTATATATACATAGAATCATGCAGATATATGTACACAGATGTGCTATACACATATGTTGATAAATCAGACTCATGTAAACACGTATACCTATATATATATATATATATATGTACATATTTATGTATATATCGTATATACAGATTCACAGCTGCATATCATATGTATATATATGTACATATGTGCATATATACATGCATATACACGTATGCGAAGAAAGAACTATATATATATATATACACGCACACATGCAAACATTTGTAGATGTATATATATATATATGTATATATATATATACAAACTTATGAAGCTACCTCTAGATATATAACTATATAGATATATAGGTATATACACATAAGCACATGCATGCACATACCTACATATGTATACGTGTGCTTGCACATGTGTTTTCTGCATGTATATGCATGTATCGTATCTGTGTGCGCACGAGTTGCAACACCCTGCACACACAATCGCGGAAAAGACAAATACACACACAAACACATTTCACACACATCTCACAGCCTTCCCCGCGAGCCTCATTGTCCCCGGCACTGCCAGAGCTCTCATCATCACGTGCGGATGTTGTGGAATGAGTGGGCGGGGTAGGGCGCAAGTTGCGTTTGTCAAGGGTGGTTGGAGTAGCAGACTCTGACGTGTTCGCCTTGGATGACGGGGCCTGCGAGGGTTTCGCTGGTGCTCGCACTGGGGTTGCCACGGGCGTGCTTTTCTCCTCCTCTGAAGAGTTGAGCGGGACTGCACATGGTTTGGGGCAAGATTTCGCAGCTGCAGGCTTCGAACGTCCAGCAGGTTGCCCGGGCCCCGAGAAGCGTGGCCGCTTTGGCATTGGCTGCTCGGGTGCTTCCGCAGGGGCATTCATCAGGGAGGCTTTCGGTCCAGCATCTTCGGGCTCCTTCTTTACCTCAGATCGAATCATTCGATATAGCGAATCTGGAACCCGCGATAGAAAGCTTTGACAAAAGCTCATCGAGAGCCCAAACCATCCAGTCTGTCTTGAGGCCTTTCATGAGCCCATAATCCCTTAAGTACAACACGAAATCCTGAAAATTACAATCCTGTCACTGTAAGTTTATGAGCCCATAATCCCTTAAGTGCAACACGAAATCCTGAAAATTACAATCCTGTCACTGTAAGTTTATGTCATATTGTGCCAGTTTGCAAACTGGATCAGATCCGTTCTTGAGGGGGCAATGCTGGGTTGATCCAAACCAGATTGAGGGGTTCTCCTGAAACTTTCAGTGGTGGAACAATCAAGACCGAAACTGTTCGGGGCTTCGGGACTTTCCAAGATGATGCGATCTATATAGGGCCGTTCTATTTCTTGAACTTGAATCTTCAATGCACTATACACAGTAGTATGTAGAACTATATTCGCCCTCAATGAAGCTATCGATGTTACATGCGTCCCAATACTACATAGATTTGCAGGGTCTTCTAAGATTGGGTTTTCTATTATTGAACCCAGGTTTGCTGCAGCAGCAGGCAGGAATTTAAGTAGCTGGTTGTTGCAGCAGCAGCAAGAGGGGCACCAGGATTAGTAGTCGTAATAATATATAGTACTCCTAGACACTGGCAGTCATATAGTGGAACCGGTCATGACAGAAGTATGGTGGCAATGGTGGCGCCTGGTAGTGGTAGTAGTCCTGGTGCGAGTAGAAGCAGGAGCAGTAGCAGTATAAGTCTATAGAAATATGTCGTATAGTAATTGCATGTAGTAGTGTAAGTAGTGTCATTGCAGCAGCCATAACCGCATCTGAAACCCCTAAACCCTATATACTCCTTATAAGCGTCTATTCCTAAATGCAAGCCCGGGGGATCCCTCATGCAAGATCCGAATGAGGCCCCTGAAACTCGTAGGAATGTATGTTGCTCATGATCAAAACTCCGGGCCTTTGAGGTTCTGTCGTCACACCCATCGAGAACTTATAACTTTAAGCCACAGCCGCAGCAACTGAGGCCTGCGAAGGGAGACCATATGCATTCAGCTCCTCAGCAGTAGCCTGAGTTGGCAATGAAAGGGCTAAATTGGCGTGGATTACTCACGGGTCTGGCGTATATGGGCTTTGGGGTTTAGGTTGGTTTATAGACATAATTAATTGCCATGTACAAACGGATATGTAATATATATATATACATATACATATACACACACATGTATGTATATATGTATATACATATATGGAGAGTATACGTATACACATATAAAGTCCAGCTGCGTATGTAAATGTCTAAAAGAAATATAGATAGGCACACATATATATATATACATATCTACATATTTCCATATCTGTATACATACTGAAGTATACACAACAGCCACATAAACATATACAAACATATGTTTGCATATATGATGAACATGTATGTATACATATATATATATATATATATATATATATTCATATCATTTATATATATATATATATATACTGTATATATATATATATATATGATGATGATGATGATGATGATGATGATGATGGTGTGTATCTATATGTATATAAATATACGATATATATATATATATATATATATATATATATATACATATATACATGTACATGCAGAGCTATGTATACATATGTTTATATGTATATACACATGTATATATATATATATATATACATAGGTGTGTGTATGTATGTATGTAAGATCTTGCCAGGTTGGGTTCGATACAGGTCAAATAAAGCAAAAGTAGTACAGTTGCAGACTCGCGGCAGGTAGTGTCTCCTTGGCTATTTGGGAAAACAGCATCATGATGGGTTACGTGGGTTTGGATATACATGCATACTAGCTGTATAGTACCTCAGTCCTAGAATCCGCATTGGCCTGTTGAGCAAGAGCCTCCTCCAGCTGCATGTACTCATTTTGCAAGACCTGCCAGCCACATGTATTTGACCGGGCACACATGCCCAAACCCCTATAGAAACCCATGCAAGCCAAACTAACAATCCTATGAAATTATCAATGACTGCATGGGCCTGCATCCGGTGCTGAAGGGTGTCAATGCTGGCATCATTGGCACGTGGCTCCAACTTCGACTGCCGGAGGATACCGTGACCAGCCTGGATCTCAGAACAGCTCCACTGCCTCGAGGCTAGGTGCACGGGCTTACGGGCTTCTGCAGATGTTGGAGTCGCAGTAGGAGCAGCCGTAGGCTTGGAAGAAGGCGTAGCGCTAGGTGGCATGGCTTCCCTCTTCGTCGTGGAAACGAAACGAAAACACTATACACTTATGATTCTTTTCAGCAGAAATAGTTCAGCGGGATTGTATACACGATGCATGATGAAGACAGCTGGCACACACTCTCCTGCAGGCATGCTGTCACTCATCGATCATACAAATGAAAGCCAAACTTTGCATTCCCAGCAGTTTGCAACCATCAGTCGGTGTTGCTGTTGCAGGGTTGGCATTCCAACATACCAACAGCGGCTAGCGAATTGTTTGAATTGAGGCTCGAATTTCCACAACTGCGCTTCTGGCTTGGCCCTGTATAAAGAAAGGGTTGTTTGGGGATAAAAGCAGGTCATATGGTGTCTTGAGTCAGCACTAGATTTTGCGCGTTTTTTGCGCAAAAGTTTGCACTTTTTTGCGGGTCTTTTGCGCGTGTTTTGCGGGCATTTTGCGCTTTGCGTTTTTTTTGCGGGTCGTTTTGCGCGTTTTTGCGGGTAATTTGGGTTTTGGCTCTTGAGGTAACTTGAGTGAGCAACAGGTACTCTTGAGTACGCAGTAGCAGATAAAAACAAGGTCAGTGGTTTAGTTAAGATATGAAAGGACAAGGTAAAATGTGTAATGCTGCTGAATTACTATAAAAATAGAATTACTGGTGCGTATTTCCATCTGGTATAGTAAATCGAAAGGTAGAAAGACCTAGGCGATTCGGGTTCCAGTCTAATTATACTCAAGTAAGAGGAAACGGTTTCAGGTGGGGTCCCAAGGCCAAGCTCAGAGTTGCTGTGGAAGCAGTGGCCTCCACTCGTCAGGGATCGCTAGATGTCGATTACCCTTAAGGTAGCGGACAACTTCTGGGATCCGTGCATCATGCCAAACATCATCGAAATCCTGGGACTTAAAGAGTTCCATCGCATCAAGCTCAGGTGGCGCAGTGGACAAACCAAGCTTTCCTTCACGAAGCCTGTGCCTGGCCCTCAGCACACGTAGGCTGAACTTCACCGGGTAATGCCTGGGCTCGCATGAGCTGGCTCTTCGTAGTCTGATAACATTATACATGGTACCTCTATATTTCAGTATTTGGACTATATAGGGGTATTTTAGGGTGCGAACCTGTGTAGTGTATAGTTTCATGCAAAACAAAACAGCAAACACGAAATGTCTTGTGCTGGCTAGGTTTAGAACAAGTAGCTCCGTTGACTTGAGGAACTTTGAGCCCTTGAACCTGTAATGTCCAGCAGCATCCCGGTACTTGATGAAGGTCTTGGGCCCAGCTCCTTTAGATTTCAGGGCTTTCCTGGAAAGACGGCCCATATCGAAAACGTTGATGTTCTCGCTGTTGGAGTAAACAACGTGTCCCTTGGGGGTCGGTGCATCGAAATGCCACATCCAGAATGATGCCCTCCACACCTCATTTAATTCTCATGCGATGGAATCTGACGATCATGCTTCGCTACCAAAGGACCAGTTAAGGAATCACATCAAAGCCGACATGTCTCTACATCACTGCATCTTTCGAACTGTCTTCTGAAACTTTGTCGTTGTATCTGCAGAGCCTATAAATCATCTATGTTGTTCGTGTTCCATCCCTTTCACGTTCTGTCCTGTATCTGTTGTGCTCTACCTAGCTATAGATCTAACTATCTATTTTTCTATACAAACACATATAGAAACACAAACACATACATGTGTATATATATATATATATATATATTTATACTACACTTATATGTATACATATATATGCCATCTAACTATATATATATATATAGTTTTATATCTGTACACATTCAGATATACATACATAACTACAATAGAAGCCAGAAAGTTGGAACATCATTATCCTCGTGCCCTTAAGGTAAAGTATAAGGGATCCTAGCACTAATCCTCCTAAAGCCATGTTCCAACTTTCTGGCTTCTACTGTAAGTGAGCACCATTAGTACATTATATATACATATATATATATATATATATATAATGTATACATTTATCTTTCTCTCTGTATCTTTCTATCTCTTATATTATAAGGATCCTACATTATATATTTTATGCATATACATGTACACACATGTATATCTCGCTCTGCTGCCCTGTCTCTTTGTCATTCCATCCCCATCTCTCTTTGTCCCTCTCTCCCTCTATCCCTCTCTACTGGTCAGGTGACTTCTACAGGTTGTGGAACAACTGTACGCAAACAAACTTAAGCTGGGGATTAACTTGAGACTCCGCCCGGCTCGCCCACAGACGCAAAATCAAGTCCCAGCTCCCAGGTTCGGCCAAGTGGTACTTGGCATGGTTGGGGGCCGCGGAGGCTCGAAGCTACCAGACCAAAGGGAATCGGTTTTGCGTGACTCCAGACTCTAGCATTCAGTTGGGCATAAAAAGTTTCTTGCATAACGGCATAGGGTATTCTGGGACGGCTTTGGGCAATGTCTTCTGTTCCGCTGAGGCAAACCTGATTGCCGGGTTGCAAGCATTGCACAGCATCAGAGATTAAAGCGAACGTGCAAAACACTGGCTAGACTCAACTTAAGCTTAGCCTACATGTATAGGTATACGGGTACAGCTAGCAGGAGTCGAAGCTGTAGATATGCTACGGCTGATGGACAAAATCTTGCACTAGACTTTTTGAGGAATATACCATAGTTCCCATAGTTTAGAGTCCTTAGGGTCATGCAGGATTTTGTCCATCAGCCGTAGGGAATTTAGGGGCTTATGAAGGGTACGGTATGGCCAATGTAAGCACCGAGCAGGCATGTGGTGTCTCATCGCACGGAACCGATGGTGGAATTCCAGGTTGCTCCCACGTGGTTGTTCCAAGACCCAGGTTAGGCCCCTCGCGTGGCAAAGATAAATCAGAAGGCACGTCCTGAGCTTCAGATTTTTCGAAGAGCGCTGTTCAACATCCGCACTAGAATCTTGGTTGGCATCCTAAACCTAAACACTCTCCAAGTCAAATAACCATGCATAGTAAAGTTGGTGGTATCAGCTCAGGAGTATGTTTCGTACAACAGAAATCCAGCTACATGCTTCTAGCCAATCAGCCATGAATCCGACTCAGCATCATGTTGGCTTCCCGCACACTCTGGTATGCTACATTCCCCAAACCACAGATACAGCTGCGCCCAGAGGTTCCTCGGTTGATCCCAGTAAAGGAAGAGCATTTCTGCCCAATCCATACCAGGCAGTCCTCCTTGGCGTTCATGATGGTCAGCAGTGCCAGCCTGAGTTACCGGAGTGGGGGATGAATTGGCGACAATGTATTATATACAGTTGCTTCCTAGCAAACCAACCACATAGTCAAAGGAGTCTCCTTTCGAGTCGATCTAGTGACCTAGTGATATTGGAACCTAGACTCTGAGACATCAGCAAAACACTTCTTCGGCTTAATGGCCCCGTCTAAGCCTGCGAGCCTGGTATAGAATTAAAACACGAGGTCAGACTTCAATCTCGAATGGAAAGAGAGCAGAATCTACTTGCAACGGTTTAGTCAGTAAATAAGCCATTAATTGGGAAGCTCCTACCGCTCGTTGGTAATCATTTTCTCATACTATATAATATTGAACAGTTGGCATAGCAGGCCTATAGAGGTGCTCATAAGAATCATGCTTGTAACGGCTCGGGCTGTGTATACTCGCCTTCTATCGTATGATACGTAATTGGGGGAAACACCAGGCCGAAACCCTTGTCCACTGCAATGCTTAAGTCTGTCTAGCTATATAACCATGCAAGGCAACATGCAGAACACATGCAGATGTATGTTGAGTTCTCGACAATTAGTTGGAGTTATAATATACATATATATATATATACATAGATATGTGTGTATATATATATACATATATTTATTCTGCTATATATATAGATACAAATACAAACATAAGCAGACACAGGCATAACACATACATGCGTACATACATGCATGCGTGCAAGTACAGAAACATGTGTGTGTATATATATATATACATATGAACACATACGTAGTTGTACATTTGCAAGCGCACGTGCGTCTGCACGTGGATGTTTATACATGTCTTTTGACAGCGAGTATGTATGTATGTATATGTATGCATGCATGTGTATATATACCTGTGTATGCGCATGAGGCAAGGGCTATGCTATGGATGTGGTGGGTGCTTAAGCAAGGGCTAAGTTTAAGTTATGGATCACTAGGTCCAAAGCGATCATTTTACTTTATGGTCAACTCGTTGAGCCAGGACAATCGGAACTATGTGTTTGAATGCGAGTTGTCCATGTGTACGTCCTGCAGCGTCTTATGGGAGCGGCAAGACCCAGCCAGAAGTTACAACTGTCAGGGTTCTATCGAGACTCCGAAGGAACAGTGTAAATCATATGCGTTTTCGGGTTCGACCTGCAACAGTGCAACTAGGGAACGCCAGGCCAGAGTCTGTGAGAATATCCATAAAATTGGCATTCTCACTGGGACCGCGATGATAAATTATGTCCAAGGATGCTGTCGCTAAGCCACATAACTTCGCAACACGTGAGTTGTTGCCAAGGCCCGCGTAGAATTCGATGAACCCATAGACCTGTCATAGACACTCTTTTCATGATCGTCTTGCAAACGAAGTCTTAGGGCATGCATACTATATAAACACCATCCGGGAGACATCATCGTGCGTAATGCTTGTGATGCAGAACATGCTTCCGTGCCTCCTGGAATGTCTCGAGATTGCTAGCGAAGGTGAGCAACAGCACGGCCAGCATCAAGACCTGGTAGGCAATTGGATCATGTAGGGTCGTGCCAACCTGGGTTTAGGGTTTGCAGGGTTTAGGGTGTATATATAGGGTTTTGGGAACTGTTAAAATTTAGCTTGTTGCCATCGCTATTTATGAATGTCTACCTATCTGTATGTGCATATATGTATGCGTACGATATATGCATACACACACATATATCACATACATATATATATATATATATAACATGTGTGTTTATGTGAAATTAACACACCTGTGCATGGAAGGGTAGATATATCTATATATATATATATATACATGAGCCCAGACCAATACTAATAGTTGCGTATGTAGGTAGATAGATGGGCATGGTACAAGACCAGGTAAATGTCGTGGTTCAGAATTGGCCAATACATAGCCATCCCTGGTCTCCTAGCCCAACTCAGAATTTCCCCTTAATATAACATAATTCACACTATAGCACTGCATACAGGCATACACATTGGAGTATTCGCTGTCAAGCCTGGCCTTGGGTGCTCGGACCTCCCGAAGCTGCCACAAAAGCTCTGCGGTCGAGGCAGGCACCATGGTGTCCACTCAGCTAGTAGGACAATCAAACGAAGTAGTGGCACAACAGCAAATCCATCGCCCTCCGGGTTACACACATGCCTGTATATAGCTGACTCCTGACATGTCCTTTCCAGCATGTCTCGAAACGGCAGAGCAGCAAAATTCTTCAGCGGGAGCGAAGTGGTAGAGCACATTCAGACATGCGTGCACTGGCAATCGCAGGTATCACAATCGTAGCTTTGACTGCCCTTCAGAATCAGCGAGCTTGCAAGTGGGCAGTGCATGCTCGGGGGGGTAACACCATCCTCATCAGTTCGACTTCGCTTGGAAGCCACATGCTTCAGAAACCAGGCCTTCCGCTTCACGGACATCTGGCCTGGGAATGCACAGGCGCTTTCGATGGTGACATTGCAGGATTGATTTCAGGGGTCTCCATGGATGTAGTTGGGACTGATATACATTTGGGGAATGATGAGATGCTAATATTATAGATTATTGATTTTCTACGACTTCTATGCATCCTTTGCGCACGGTTCAATCTGGATTTCAATTAATGTAGCGATGTTTCTTGGAGGTGACCATTTCAGAGTTATCAGGCTTGATAGATTGTGCCAAGCAGCATGCTTCTGTGAACGACAGCACTATCGATGACACAAGCATAGGCACATGCAGGATTTGGAACTGATCGACCTGACACATGCAAAAGCCTTTTTCTGGCAACTCTGCTTGCGAGAGGCACAGGCATCATGATCCTCGGAACAGCTTTAAATTGAGCTGCGCAGACACACTTCAGGGTCCCTACATGGCTGTGATGCGGCACCCCACATGAACCTCCTCGAAGGTCCATACGGCCTGAACCTAGGCAGCATCTTGAACAGCACTCCCTGAGGGAGGTCTAAGACGTGTATCGCGGCTGCTCGGAATGCCTCGGAGAAACCCCAATCAACAGTTCACGATGATGTTAAATTATAATCCAGGCGTTTGAGTTTGCTTCATTAAGATACTTAGAAACACACCAGTTTAAAGCCTGAGTCGATGCCACAACTGTGCTCAATGCACAAACAAAGCCCACTGGATTCTGAAAGCTACTTTATGGAACCTATGCTGGCAACCACTGATGCTATATGGATCCATCCTGAATCTTAAAGGGGCCCCGTCCGAGGCGTGCAAAATTCTTCGTCGCCAGCTTCGCTGTCGGCTCACAGATCTCCAAGGCTGCCTCCGGCATCCTCGTGGTTCTTCAAGATCTTAGCGTACTTTGCTGCATCACCCAGCATGCGACGCATGGTTGAAGCATCAGTCGATGTCAGAGCATACCGAAGCTCCGAGCTGTCTCCGCCCATCCAAGTAATCTGAGCAGCAGGGTATATGTTCCGTAAAAGCTTATTTAGGTCTTATGTCCTACATAGATGTACTTAAGTTTGTGGTTGCACAAAGCCCGAGAAGATGGATACGTGAGTTTGCGTCTATATGTATGAGTGTGTATCTGTATATATACATGTATATGTACAGAATATATAGAGTGTATCTCTTACGTAATGTCACACCGCACGTAGTATGTATGTAAGCCCCATGCGGCAAGATACATATCAAATGTCTATAGCTGTCTCTCTCTGTATATATAATTGTATGTATATTTCATGTATTTACCTAGGTGCATACTTATAAGGCTTTATGTGTATATATATATATATACATACATACACACATATGCGTACTAGCTGCATGTTGCGTATGTGTGCGTGTACAAGTATTATTTTATATATGTGTTCATGAAGGTCGATGTACCACTGTACTATGTATGCGTACATATATGTATATGTATATATATTGGGAAGCCCTCGGAATGCTTAAGATAGGATTTAGCGAAGTGGGGTCCGGGGGAGCCAAAACCTGGTGCAAAAGTAGTTTGGGGTTTTGGAGGGCTGTAGTCTTAAGCATTCCGAGGCTTATTTGGGACTAGTTCTATGTCGGGAAGGGTTTGTGTCAAATAGTCCCCAAATATAGTCTTAAGCATTCCGAAGCTTTTTCGGGAATAGATCTATGTCAGAGAGGTTAGTGTAGAATTGTGCGTAATATATAGTCTGAAGCATTCCGAGGCTTTTTGAGAACACGTTTATGAATGAGAAGTGTAGTTTAACATCAGGGCAAGGGGCTTGTTTTGTGCTTGAAACACAGCATGTAGTCGAGGTGCGCTGAATTTAGCGTCACGTTTCCTAAACAATGCCGTTTGGAAGTTCTGCGAGTGTGCTGCGCGAACAGTTCCGAACGGTTTCAAACGGTTTCCCGAACAGTTCCCGAATGATTCTTGAAGAATTCCTGCAAGTGTGCTATATACAGTAGTACAGTATACGCAATATAGGTGTGCCCAAGACAATGCCCACTGGTGCTGGGAATGCTTGTGGCCTGGATGCCGAACAGTTCCGAATCGGTTCCGAACAGTTCCGAACAGTTCCCGAACGATTCCTGAAGGATTGCTGCAGGGTGTGCTATATATAGGTGTGCCCAAGACAAGGCCCGCTGCTGGGAATGCTTGTGGCCTGGATGCCGAACAGTTCCGAATCGGTTCCGAACAGTTCCGAACAGTTTTGAATGGTTTCCCGAACAGTTCTCGAACGATTCCTGAAGGATTGCTGCAGGGTGTGCTATATATAGGTGTGCCCAAGACAAGGCCCGCTGCTGGGAATGCTTGTGGCCTGGATGCCGAACAGTTCCGAATCGGTTCCGAACAGTTCCGAACAGTTTTGAATGGTTTCCCGAACAGTTCCCGAACGATTCCTGAAGGATTGCTGCAGGGTGTGCTATATATAGGTGTGCCCAAGACAAGGCCCGCTGCTGGGAATGCTTGTGGCCTGGATGCCGAACAGTTCCGAATCGGTTCCGAGCAGTTTCGAACCAATTCCGTCCTGGGACGGCCAAGTTGTGGGGCGGGTTGGGAGGTGGGGGGCGAGGGGTTGAGGGGGCTTGGGGTCCGGTCTCCGGGGGCGGTTCGAAACTGGTTCGGAACTGCTCGGGAATGGTTCGGAACTGTTCGGAACCGATTCGGAACTGTTCGGCATCCAGGCCACAAGCATTCCCAGCAGCGGGCCTTGTCTTGGGCACACCTATATATAGCACACCCTGCAGCAATCCTTCAGGAATCGTTCGGGAACTGTTCGGGAAACCATTCAAAACTGTTCGGAACTGTTCGGAACCGATTCGGAACTGTTCGGCATCCAGGCCACAAGCATTCCCAGCAGCGGGCCTTGTCTTGGGCACACCTATATATAGCACACCCTGCAGCAATCCTTCAGGAATCGTTCGAGAACTGTTCGGGAAACCATTCAAAACTGTTCGGAACTGTTCGGAACCGATTCGGAACTGTTCGGCATCCAGGCCACAAGCATTCCCAGCAGCGGGCCTTGTCTTGGGCACACCTATATATAGCACACCCTGCAGCAATCCTTCAGGAATCGTTCGAGAACTGTTCGGGAAACCATTCAAAACTGTTCGGAACTGTTCGGAACCGATTCGGAACTGTTCGGCATCCAGGCCACAAGCATTCCCAGCAGCGGGCCTTGTCTTGGGCACACCTATATATAGCACACCCTGCAGCAATCCTTCAGGAATCGTTCGAGAACTGTTCGGGAAACCATTCAAAACTGTTCGGAACTGTTCGGAACCGATTCGGAACTGTTCGGCATCCAGGCCACAAGCATTCCCAGCAGCGGGCCTTGTCTTGGGCACACCTATATATAGCACACCCTGCAGCAATCCTTCAGGAATCGTTCGAGAACTGTTCGGGAAACCATTCAAAACTGTTCGGAACTGTTCGGAACCGATTCGGAACTGTTCGGCATCCAGGCCACAAGCATTCTCAGCACTGACGGTCATGGGACTGTCGGGGACCGGCCGCTTGCCACGGTTCGGCTGAGACCCTTGAGGCTAACCAATCCAGGGAAGGGATTGATGAAAGCCGGCTGGGGGATAGCTCGGGTTGGGCACCAGCTTTCGTCCCCGCAAAAAGTCCCCGGCATGCATGGAAGGCCATTCGTTGCTCCTTGGTGCCCTCTCTGCGTCCCTCCCTCCCTCTTTCCCTCCCGCCCCCGAAGAAGGTAAGGTTTCAAACATCAGTTCAATGATATCAAGGCAAGTATCAAGGCCAACTGAGTCAACCAAACGATTCCAAAACAGCTTTCGCACCACTTTTGGGCAATTTCCCAAACAGGTTTCGCACCACTTTTCATAGCCTTGGGAGCAGCGTTTCAGGAGTCGGCGGGCAGTTTCCCAAACAGGTTTCGCACCACTTTTTGAAGGCTCCGGGAACAGATACCCAAACAGGTTTTGCACCAGGAAATGCTGCAGTCTTAAGCATTCCCAGGGTTTCCCAATATATATATATATATATAGATATAGATATAGATATAGATATGCATGTATATGTATTTACACATGTATGCACATGTATGTCAGTGTGGATGTATGTGTGTATCGTTGTATATGTTTGGGTGTATGTGTAGATACACGGACATATATGTATAAATGTATATGTACACAAGCATATATGTAGATAACTATATGTATATATGTGTGCATATGTACATATATATATATATATATATATATATATATACAGTTACATATATATATATATATATTATATTATATTATATTATATTATATTATATTATATCACATGAGCATATGCATGCAACAAAGATCGTGACCCACAAATTTCTTTAAATGCTTTGTATGCACATGTGGCTTCAATTGTGTGTGTGTGTGTGTCTGTGTGCCTATTGTGCCGGGGTATATTCCGGGGTATTTATGCAGCTCTCCATGCAGTACACAGTCAGTACAATTATTGCAGGCACACATGGTGTACATGCATACAGACACTGATATAGGAGCACGTATATAGATCACCCATTATTCTGTGTACATGGCAGGGTCTATGTAACTCAGGTTATACTAATGCAGGTCTTATCTTAAATCCGCCGTCTTGAAAGGCCCAGTCCAATACTAGTTAACCTGAAACAGTTCTGTAGGAGTGAAGTGAAATAAGGTACTTAAGGTTCGAGTTATGTTGTTATGTTGTGCTGCCGGAACGGGGTGGGTAAGGCTACATGCATGCACACAAACACAATCATGAACTCGATCACTGGCTTACTCTGACACACAGAGAACCAATTGGAAACATAATTGGTTTCTTGACAAGCAACAAACTGATCCGCAGCTTCTTGTGCCACCGCGATGTTGTCGGACCCTCCCGCGGCCAGGGTCCCGCAGTAGGTCGGCTGAGTCCGTGGTCCATGGAGCCTGAGAACACCAACTGTGTTGCGGGTCCAGTACATACTCAGTCTCCAGTGCTCATAGCGCTTGACCTTCCTCTGATCCTCGATGCTGGGGATCTCCTCCGGAGGCAAGTTCATGGCATCCTTCAACTCAAGGGTCATCCGCATCATCAGGTCGTCCTCCTGCAGAACATCCATGACCTCCGATGGCGTCACCCTTGTACTGGCACCCGTACTGCCCTTCTTGCCCTTGCCCTTGCCTTTGCGATTCTCGGGCTCCAGATCGGCGCCCTCAGCCCCACCTTTGCCTCCCTCATGGCCTGACTCTGAGGGCCCTTTGCCTTTGCCACGGCCGCCACGGCCGCCTCGGCCCCGGCCGCCCTTGCCTCTGCCACGGCCTCCTGATGGCCCTTTGCCTTTGGCTTTGCCATCGCTGCCCTCCTCTGACACCGAAGGCCGTGCACCTCGACCTGCATCTGCACTCGAAGGCATCGAAGGCTCTGCGGAATTCTCGTGAGGACTCGGAGCCCTGGCGGAGGCCTTTGCCTTCGCCTTGGCCTTGGCTTTACCTTTGGCCTTTGGCGCGGGTTGCAACTTCAGCTGCTCCCTGCGAGTGTGGACATGATCATGATCAGGCGCCTTGGGTTCTGAGCCAGCTGAAGCATCTCCTGCAGGAGAGGTGACTGGGAAAATCAGTAGCCCTGGCCTGGCTGCACGATCTTCCTTGGATCGCACAGGCGTCCAATGGGGAGACTCCTCAGATGCAGCTCCATCAGCCTCATGCTCACCGCCACCCCCGGCAGCTCGCAGGTCTTCAGCTGCCTCAGCTGCCTGCGCAAGCTTCATGCGTTTCAATGCTGTCACCGAGGGGGCAAGCTTCCTCTTTGCAACCTTTGCTCCGATTGTAGAGTCACGCAAAGGAGCAGCAACATGCCTGCCATCATGACGGTCATCATCAGCCAAAGGCTTGTCGTGAGGGTCCAAATGAGGCGGAAGCATTGGAACTTTGTAAACCGTCCTTGCCGGGTCATGCGGATGCGGCTTCGAAGGCAAGCCACGTGGCACCCGGAAAGCTTCGGGGGATTCCTCAACCTCCACTGGAAAAAGCACCCTCTGCAGAGGCTTCTCAGGCTGAACAAGCTGCGATTCGTTGGGCACAAAGGTATCATCGGTGTCCAGCACAGGTCCGGCCGGAAGTCCTAGCAAACGGTACTGGTTTCGCAACATACTAGTATATGCATGGATACAAACATGCATACGTACTTGCATGCATGCAGACACGTCTATGTGCATGTATATTTATACAGCATTTGCAAATGTCTGCATGTTCGTGTGAAGTTAGGTAGCATGGCTTATATGAATGTATTAGGTGTGTTTGTGTGTGTGTGTGCATGTATGCCAAGGTATGTGAATTTAGATGTGCGTGTGTGTGGCAAAGCATGCATAAAAACAAGACTTAACTTATTCTAAACTGATTCTGCACCCATGCATCCCTTACAACCTTTATTTAAATAAATTATATATATGTGTACAAATTCTATCATAAATCTCATGCAGTTAACGCTATGCGATGTGCTGGCCTGGAATGGCCACAGCTGGAGCACTTGTAGGCGAAGGGGATGGTGTCTTCCTGGGCAGCAGAATCTTCCACGGCAAACCTGTTGAGTTGTAGGTGTATCTGTTGTAGACCGACATGTGGTTGCCCCATACACGCACATGCAACTAAAACATGCAGCATACACTTCAGAAACATATAGAGAAGCTAGGTTGATACATGCACACGTGTGTATGTAAATATATTTAAATGTGCATGTTCATGTCATATACATATCTTTATATATATGTATAACTATGTGTAGATTATATAGGTATATACAGATGCATACAGACTAACAGAAATCTACACAGACATATACACACATGTATGTGTGTGGGGGGTGTTCATACATATCACGGGTCAAAAGGCTCAGAAATACTACAGTTATGGCTTTCTATATGCTCGAAAACATTGATTCTACTTGAAGTCTATATATATATATATATATATACTAATGAACCCATATATTTGCTAGTCGAGCATCTTGCTCTCCAGCTCTCGGCGTGTTGACTCCATCTGATCCTTCAACTCCTGCAAGCGTGGCAATCGTACCAGATTGGCGTTGAACTCGTGGACACGATCCTCAGCTGCACCTGCTGCGGTGGCCTCCTCCTCATCACTCAAGGCAATGGCAATTGCCTTGCGCGAGGGGGCCCTTGCTCCCATATGACTGTCGTTCAGAGGCACGATCTCATGGCTTCCGTCAGCCTCGCTGCAAGCGTCACCGTCCAACTCTTCTACGGAGCCTACATCCTCGACCTCCATGTCAGGGCCATATTCACTTGGCTCAGCTGGATGGCCCGATCCCTCCGCTGCCGGCTCGCCGTCAGCACCATCCTCGTCATCATCATCGTCGTCATCTGCATCCATGTCTTCATCTCCAGGATCTTCTTCGGGACTGTCCTGCCAATGAATGAAGACACGTTTGAATTTACTGAGGAGTTATGATGTGTATGTGTGTGTATATATGTATGTATATAGAGTATCATGATTGCATATAAAGTCTGTGATGGATATAAGTGTATGCACAAGTTTGTCCATATTCTTCAAGTTTGCACTACAGGCACAATAGGAGTCGAATACTTATACCCATTTAAGCCTTTGTGCAAAGGAAATTTCCCTGTATGCCACTGAAAGGTGGGCCTCGCGACTGCCAGAGCGTCGCAGAGCAGGAGGCAACTCGGGGTCCAAGATCAGTTGGAGGCTATAGAAAGTGTCATCCTGGGCGGTGTGTCGGTTTGTTTAACTTTGAGAAAGGGAGTTAAGGTTGATCTGGACGACATGTAACATATGTGTGTATGTATATATATATACCTACATGTATGTATATGAGTAGGTGTATACCTCTATGAAGTTTATGTGTGCATTATATATATATATATATATGTGCAGATATACAGCTGTCGATATACCTGCACGTATATACATCTATAAATACATGTTATATGTACCCCGTAGTGATTCGACCTGTGCCATTGAAAGCCTCACTCCACTCTGAGTGTACCTGCCTCCTAAGGTGCATGTATATGCATTTGAAACTTCATCTTGGCTGTTCGCGAACTGCAGGAAGCCTGGTATGATGGTTCGTTGTCAAAGTAAAAGTACACCACTAATTCAATTGTCTATATATATACATACTAATTGATACTTCATCGTTATATGTATGTAAATATACATATATATATAGAGAGAGAGAGAGAGAGAGAAGGGGTATACATATAGTTACAGAGACGTGCGTGTATATGCCTGTGGACCGTCGCCTAGATGAGCCATGATGGGCCAACAGTCCTAATTGTAATCAAAGTGTGTGTATGCCAATATTAGCCTGCCACAATCGTGGTATGTGTATATTAGTATACATATATATATATATGTGCATATATGTGCATGCATGTCTAAAAAGACATATGCGAACATATACACGTGCATGTATGTGTGTGATATATGTTTATGTAGGTATATATGTATGCAGTATAAAAAGCACGTACCTAGAGATGGCGCTCATGCATGGGTGTGTGCATTCACAATATAAGCCTTTGCAGTATATAAAGGCTGCCAAAGCTCGAGGGATGCCATCCCTTTGCGAACTTTCATCTTCACAAAGGAAGCGAAGTTCTTAGTCCACAAGCCATCCATGTGAATCGCATCCTTGTCGATCTTGATGCCGAAGGAACGTCGCAAAGCCGTCAGCCTTAATTGCAGACCCGTTGTAAATTGGATTGCGAACCTACTTTGCCCAGGAGGATAATGCGCCTAGTACTTTCCATGGTCAACAGCATGTATATACACGCTTAGCTAGTTGCTTGCAGGGCACTTCTTCTTCACCTCTGGAAGAGAAAACAGCTCCCAGTCCGCATGCTCAGCCATCCGAGTCAACACAGGTCTGAGAATCTCATGGTTGTGGGCAACGACTTTGTTGCCAGGCTTAAGCTCAAAGCCTTCAGGAGCCTCGATCAGTCGACCGGTCTTGGTAAGGCGTGTAACAAGCCCGAGTGCAACGCCCCACTCAGCCACAACACCATCGAGCTTAAGTCCACATTTGGGCATTGTCACACGCCCAGAAAACAGCTGGAAACCTTGCTAAGATCTTCGAGCCTTCGAAATAGCATCAGGTTTAGCTTCAAACACATCTCCATTGCCTCCTATAATTCCTGTGCACAGGCCAGCTGCGGAAGCTCAGACCCCGGCCAGAAAGAAAAGGGCCGTCTCCATGCAACCATGCAGGCTTGTAAATCTAATTACGCCACAGCGTTTGTCTACTTTGTAAATGCCGGGACCCCCAGCATAATCTGACATCCTTCGCACAGGAACTATATAGATGTAAAGTAAGAGCGCATCTACATCTGTATGAAGGCAGTCACACACATGCAGACTCTATATAGGGAGAGGTATGTGTATCTATAGGTGCATATGGTGTACACCAGGATATGCCATCTGTGTCTATGTATATATATATACAGTAAATCCCATAAAGTTGGAAACCCGATTAAGGTTAAATAGTGCTGGGATTCCCTAGACATTACTCTTAAAGATGGAGGCTCTGGGGTTTCCAACTTTTGGGCTTCTACTGTATGCAGTGTAGATACATATGCACATGTACGGTTGTGGTACAACTATACAGCATATCTTAATTAAGTTGTATATGTATAAATATATACATGCAACCAATATGTCCCTATCTCGATCTTTCTGTATATATACACATGTACATACATATACATGCACACACTACATACGTGCATATCTGTATACTTGCGAAAAGTCGCTCTTGCTGCGGCTGAAAGAGGCAGCGACAGGCCAGCCTGAGCATGTGCATCGGCCTGTTGGATTTAAAGGATTTAAGGTTCACTACTTCTCGGGGGATTTTGATTATATCTAGGCTTCCATCAAGGCGAAGTGGGCCCTTGCTAGGGCTTCCTGCAGCTCTAAATATTAGTTAAAGGGTAAGTTGGCACTTTGCCTACTTTTAGTGGGTCAGATGCAGTTTACCTAGTTTTAGTGGGTCAGATACTACAGAACCAGGTAAATTCGAAACGACCCCCAAAACGGAAGGGTTTTGGATTCACAGGTTAGCGCTAAACCCTATTCCTAAACACTAAAGATTTAGGATTTAGCGCTAAACCCTATTCCTAAACACTAAAGCTTTAGGATTCAGCGCTACACCCTATTCCTAAACACTAAAGCTTTAGGATTCAGCGCTAAACCCTATTCCTAAACACTAAAGCTTTAGGATTTAGCGCTAAACCCTATTCCTAAACACTAAAGCTTCAGGATTTAGCGCTAAACCCTATTCCTAAACACTAAAGCTTTAGGATTTAGCGCTAAACCCTATTCCTAAACACTAAAGCTTTAGGATTTAGCGCAATTCTTTAGGATTTAGGGACCAGAATGGGCGGAACCCCAAGATCGGCCCCTGCCCTAATTAAAATGCACAGTTTATGAACAGAATTTATCACTCCAAAATCTGCCTCCGATTTTCGAAAAATCAGCCGCCAAACCCTATTCCTAAACACTAAAGCTTTAGGATTTAGCGCTAAACCCTATTCCTAAACACTAAAGCTTTAGGATTTAGCGCTAAACCTTATTCCTAAACACTAAAGCTTTAGGAGTTAGCGCTAAACCCTATTCTTAAACACTAAAGCTTTAGGATTTAGCGCTAAACCCTATTCCTAAACACTAAAGCTTTAGGATTTAGCGCTAAACCCTATTCCTAAACACTAAAGCTTTAGGATTTAGCGCTAAACCCTATTCCTAAACACTAAAGCTTTAGGATTTAGCGCTAAACCCTATTCCTAAACACTAAAGCTTTAGGATTTAGCGCTAAACCCTATTCCTAAACACTAAAGCTTTAGGATTTAGCGCTAAACCCTATTCCTAAACACTAAAGCTTTAGGATTTAGCGCAATTCTTTAGGATTTAGGCACCAGAATGGGCGGAACCCCAAGATCGGCCCCTGCCCTAATTAAAATGCACATTTTATGAACAGAATTTATCACTCCAAAATCTGCCTCCGATTTTCCAGAAATCAGCCGCCAAACCCTATTCCTAAACACTAAAGCTTTAGGATTTAGCGCTAAACCCTATTCCTAAACACTAAAGCTTTAGGATTTAGCGCTAAACCCTATTCCTAAACACTAAAGCTTTAGGATTTAGCGCTAAACCCTATTCCTAAACACTAAAGCTTTAGGATTTAGCGCTCAACCCTATCCTAAACACTAAAGCTTTAGGATTTAGCGCTAAACCCTATTCCTAAACACTAAAGCTTTAGGATTTAGCGCTAAACCCTATTCCTAAACACTAAAGTTTTAGGATTTAGCGCTAAACCCTATTCCTAAACACTAAAGCTTTAGGATTTAGCGCTAAACCCTATTCCTAAACACTAAAGCTTTAGGATTTAGCGCAATTCTTTAGGATTTAAGCACCAGAATGGGCAGAACCCCAAGATCGGCCCCTGCCCTAATTAAAATGCACATTTTATGAACAGAATTTATCACTCCAAAATCTGCCTCCGATTTTCGAAAAATCAGCCGCCAAACCCTATTCCTAAACACTAAAGCTTTAGGATTTAGCGCTAAACCCTATTCCTAAACACTAAAGCTTTAGGATTTAGTGCCAAACCCTATTCCTAAACAATAAAGCTTTAGGATTTAGCTTTAAACCCTATTCCTAAACACTAAAGCTTTAGGATTTAGCGCTAAACCCTATTCCTAAACACTAAAGCTTTAGGATTTAGCGCTAAACCCTGTTCCTAAACACTAAAGCTTTAGGATTTAGCGCTACACCCTATCCCTAAACACTAAAGCCTTAAGATTTAGCGCTAAACCCTATTCCTAAACACTAAAGCTTTAGGATTTAGCGCTAAACCCTATTCCTAAACACTAAAGCTTTAGGATTTAGCGCTAAACCCTATTCCTCAACACTAAAGCTTTAGGATTTAGCGCTAAACCCTATTCCTAAACACTAAAGCTTTAGGATTTAGCGCAATTCTTTAGGATTTAGGCACCAGAATGGGCGGAACCTTAAGATCGGCCCCTGCCCTAATTAAAATGCACTTTTTATGAACAGAATTTATCACTCCAAAATCTGCCTCCGATTTTCCAGAATGCAGCCGCCAAACCCTATTCCTAAACACTAAAGCTTTAGGATTTAGCGCTAAACCCTATTCCTAAACACTAAAGCTTTAGGATTTAGCGCTAAACCCTATTCCTAAACACTAAAGCTTTAGGATTTAGTGCCAAACCCTATTCCTAAACAATAAAGCTTTAGGATTTAGCGCTAAACCCTATTCCTAAACACTAAAGCTTTAGGATTTAGCACTACACCCTATTCGTAAACACTAAAGCTTTAGGATTTAGTGCTAAACCCTATTCCTAAACACTAAAGCTTTACATTGCCAAAAATGCTCCTAAACACTAAAGCTTTAGGATTTAGGCCCTAAACCCTATTCCTAAACACTAAAGCTTTAGGATTTTGAGTTCAGGTTTTTTGGCGCCACCACAGGTTTTGGGGTATAAAGTATACATAGGGCAGTACTGCCGACGACCCAATGCTTAGCGGTGGCACGGCATACACTTTGGTGAGACAGTAGAAGCGCTGTTTAGGCATATTGCATGTGGCGATGCCTTCAAACGCCGAAAAGGCAGGGGAGGCCGCAGCGGTGGGCCGTCAAGGCCCACCGGCCTGCGCCCCCTGAGGGGTTTAGGGTTTAGGGTTTGGGGTTTCGCGCTTTTTCACGGAAGTTGTTTGGTTTCCGGGGACGGGTAAGCCGTCAGTGCTTGTGTGGGTCTTGCGGTGGACGGCGTGCTTGCAGCGAAGGCTGCTCTTCGGCCGGCTTATGGCGGCCCGATTCCTTTTTCCCACCCCGCGCCGTTCATGAGGCGGCACAACCACCCAACCCTATTCTTTTTAGGGTTTAGGGACTAAACTCATTTCAAACCATCCGCATCTTTTCCGGAAGCCATTTCCAAGGCCCCTCGGATTCTCAGCAATTTCCGGCTTCCAAAGCCCGAAATGGAGGAAACCCCACAAAAGCACAAAAATCGTCGATTTTGCGGTGCCCGCGCCTTTTCCGGAGGCCATTTCCAAAGCCCTTCGGATTGTCAGGGATTTCCGGTTTCCAAGGCCCGAAATGGGGGAACCCCACAAAAGCACCAAAATCGTCGATTTTGCGGTGCCCGCGCCTTTTCCGGAAACCATTTCCAAGGCCCTTCGGATTGTCAGGGATTTCCGGCTTCCAAGGCCCGAAATGGGGGGAAACCCCACAAAAGCACCAAAATCGTCGATTTTGCAGTACGTGCTCCTTTTCCGGAAGCCATTTCCAAGGCCCCTCGGATTTTCACGGATTTCCGGCTTCCAAGGCCCGAAATGGGGGGAACCCCACAAAAGCCCCAAAATCGACGATTTTGCAATACCCGCTCCTTTTCCGGAGGCCATTTCCAAGGCCCCTTGGATTTTCACGGATTTCCGGCTTCCAAGGCCCGGAAGGGGGGAAACACCGCAAAAGCACCAAAATCGTCGATTTTGCAGTACGTGCTCCTTTTCCGGAAGCCATTTTCAAGGCCCCTCGGATTTTCACGGATTTCCTGCTTCCAAAGCCCGAAATGGGGGGAAACCCCACAAAAGCACCAAAATCGTCGACTTTGCAGAACGTGCTCCTTTTCCGGAAGCCATTTCCAAGGCCCCTCGGATTTTCACGGATTTCCGGCTTCCAAGGCCCGAAATGGGGGGAACCCCACAAAAGCACCAAAATCGTCGATTTTGCAGGACCCGCTCCTTTTCCGGAGGCCATTTCCAAGGCCCCTTGGATTTTCACGGATTTCCGGCTTCCAAGGCCCGAAATGGGGGGAACCCCACAAAAGCACCAAAATCGTCGATTTTGCAGTACGTGCTCCTTTTCCGGAGGCCATTTCCAAGGCCCCTTGGATTTTCACGGATTTCCGGCTTCCAAGGTTCGAAATGGGGGGAACCCCACAAAAGCACCAAAATCGTCGACTTTGCAGTACGTGCTCCTTTTCCGGAAGCCATTTCCAAGGCCCCTTGGATTTTCACGGATTTCCGGCTTCCAAGGCCCGAAATGGGGGGAACCCCACAAAAGCACCAAAATCGTCGATTTTGCAGTACGTGCTCCTTTTCCGGAAGCCATTTCCAAGGCCCCTCGGATTTTCACGGATTTCCGGCTTCCAAGGACCAAAATGGGGGGAACCCCACAAAAGCACCAAAATCGCCGATTTTGCAGTACCCGCTCCTTTTCCGGAGGCCATTTCCAAGGCCCCTTGGATTTTCACGGATTTCCGGCTTCCAAGGCCCGAAATGGGGGGAACCCCACAAAAGCACACAAATCGTCGATTTTGCAGTACGTGCTCCTTTTCCGGAAGCCATTTCCAAGGCCCCTCGGATTTTCACGGATTTCCGGCTTCCAAGGCCCAAAATGGGGGGAACCCCACAAAAGCACCAAAATCGTCGATTTTGCAGTGCCCGCTCCTTTTCCGGAGGCCATTTCCAAGGCCCCTTGGATTTTCACGGATTTCCTGCTTCCCAAGCCGTTGAATTCGGGATTTGGCCTTGTTTTTTCCAAATTTCGTCCGGTAGAAGCCACGAAAACATCAGAAACCGTCCGGCAGGACACCCAAAAAGCTCAGAATTCGGCAACTGTCACAAGGATAGTGGCTTTGAATTACAAAAACCTCGGATTTTGGCAACTGCAAAGCTAGATTCTGTCCGGGCGAAGCCATCAAAAGCCCAGAATCCGTCCGGGAGGACCACCAAAAAGCTCAGATTTTGACAACTGTCTCGAGGACTGCGCCCCTGACAAGCAGAATCCTCGTGACATTCGTAGTTTTTGACGAAATCAAAGCCATTCCAAAAGGACAACTAGACTAAAACAGCCCCCCCGGAAGCGCGCACGTCACGGAGCACCGGGTTAGGGTTTGTGGTAATATCTATGTTCTATTGTAATATTGGCGTACGCCAGGGACAGGCCTGTCCCAAGAGAGAACAGGTTCACGCTTGTGGTGCCACGTACGTGCTAGTTGTATTGTTCCGTGGAAGGCATGCAGCC
Organism: Symbiodinium sp. CCMP2592; assembly: GCA_905221615.1. Lineage (NCBI taxonomy): Eukaryota > Dinophyceae > Suessiales > Symbiodiniaceae > Symbiodinium > Symbiodinium sp. CCMP2592. The sequence goes on from CAJNDT010005940.1 coordinate 233,921, forward strand.
CGGGTAAGGAGCGAGTCGCAAAAGTAGCGAAGGGCGCTTAGGCCGCCGCCGCCAGTGGGGCGGCGGCGCTTAGGCCGGAGTTTAGGGTTTAGGATGTGGTAACGTCATGGGTGCTCGCTGGTGTGTGCACACCCAGGCCGCTCGCACTCGTGCGTAGCAGACAGCCCACCCCAAGACCGCCCTGAGTTCAAGCATTTTAGGGTTTAGTTCTAAAGTCTTCTAGGCACCCAAGCGGGGGCTTGGACATCACCGACGGGGGCCGTTACTTTCAACGGGGCCCAGGCCAGTCGAAGGTAAGCTGCATGTGTGTCTCCACCGAAAAGGAGTAGCAATGCGTGGGCTGACTAGGGCTGTTCTTGCAAACATTTGTCTCATACCCAGAAAACAGATAATATGTCATTCGACGAAGTCGCTGCATGGACAACCGCGAGCATTGAATGAGATATTGATCTACCTTCGCAGCATCTCGAAGCAGGCGATCGACCAGGAAGGCAATTCGCAAAAAAACGGCGACGGAGATGCGTCAAGACAAGAACCCCCGAGCATGTTTACACGTGAGGTCCGAGATATGGCAACAACTGGCTTCGTCGGCGGGTGCAGGTATCTTTTGTCTCTATCAGTCGCACCGCTGCTGGAAGTGTTGTTCGGAGTGACACATTCGCAGGCCGCAGGGCAGGACTGTGCCGGAACCTCCCGCCGTCGACGGTCTACATACCTCAGTCGCTCCAGATACTGTCGCCTCAGACGTGCAGGCTCGCATCTTCAGCCGCCCTTCTTGCAGAGTACCACTTCCGAACAGAGCATCGCAGGCGTGGACTCCGCATTCACGTCAATGCATATGCCCGACACCAAAGCCTTGATTCTCCAATTACGGAGCTCTTGATCTGCACCTTGGGCCCGGAAGAAGCCTTGCAGGACTTCTAGGAGCATGGTATCCGTATCGCCAACCTCGACCTCGTCGTAGAGGTCTGCATCCTGGACCAAGATTTTCCCCGCGGCGGAGATGCCGCTCACCCGTCGTATCTTGAGGACGCCGGCCGCGGACTTCGTCTTCTTGGCTTTGCGAGGCGGGACTTCAGCAATTTGCTCCGAAACCAGTGAATCGAGCTCAGACAGCTCCGGCGTCACCTCCAGCAAGCGTGTCATGGCCTTCTCGTAGGTTTCTTCGTTCATGGAGCGCAAAGCCTCGGCTCGACGAGTAGTCGGAAACAGGCAAACAGGCAAGCCAGCCTGTTTAAGCTAACCGTAGACAAGACCGAAGCGAGCTCAGCAGCACACAGCATCCGCAGAACCAAGGGCTTGCCTCCCGGACCGTTCAGAACGTCCTCCAGGCGGGCCAGATCGCCGCAGAAGAGGCATTGCAGGTGGCCCGGGCTGGGCTGCGCAGGTCGGCCGGCAGACGAAGTGGAGAAGCAGCAGGGGACGCCATCCATGCCGATGCAAGCCCGTGGCATGGTGCTACGTGCTGTACACTGCCTGATAGGGCGATGTTAGTTTCTAGTGACTAGAGCCAAACGGATCTCTCCGAGGTAGGCAAGATGTGCTTCAGCTCGTCGAGAAACCACTCTGCTACCGCACCCCCGCCAAAAGATTTTTTTCGTCACCGCTTGTACGCAGTCGCTGAGGGCAGGACTGTGCCACTGTCTCCTACATCGCTCTGGACAACGCACAGAAAGCAATCACAGGTCAGCTTTTGCTGACACGCAAACGATCTCGGCTGCCACTGGGGCGGGACTGTGCTACAACCTCCCGCCATCTACTGTGGATGCAAATTAAGGGAAGCCCACCGGGACCTCTACCGATTCAGCCGCCTTTGCGGATCAGAACGACCTCCTTGCACAGAGTGGCGGGCGTGGTAGGGGCGGAGATCTCCACGCACTTGCCCTGGATCAGTGCCTTGACATTCCAATTGTCGAACTCCTCCTTGCTGCTCTGGGTTTCGAAGAAGCGTGTCAGCACATCCGTCAGGGTGGCCTCTGCGCTGTCGAATTGGATCTCATCGTAGAGGTCGGTGTCCTTGACGGCAATACGGCCTTCGGCAGTGAGGCCAGTCACTCGTCGGATCTTGAGCGTCAAGCTGTCCACGGGGCTGGGCTTCTCGTCGTCACCACGCTTCGAAGTCTTGCCGGAGCTGCTGGACGCCTGGGGCGATTTCTTGTCCTTGCCAGCCTTCTTCTTCCTCTTGGGATGGTCCTCCTTCTTGTCTTTCTTGCCTCGCCGTTCCTTGTCCCTCTTCTTGCTCTTCTTAGCTTTGCTGGAATCGCTGTCTTTCTTGGCCTTCTTCTTGCGCTTATCACCCCGGCGGTCATCGCTGTCGCTGCTGTCGCTCCTGGAACACGAACTGCTCTTGGCCGCCGCCGGCTCGCTTCCGTCGCTGTCGGAAAGACCACGGGTCTTGCCCTCCGGGCGGACATCCACTTGCGCGCGGTACGCAGCCAGCAGGGCTTCCATCAACCGACGATCGTCCGAAGGCGATCGGATCCACCTCTGCAGCTTGTCCGGCTGCAGGCCCTTGATTGGCTTCATCTTCGAAGCCCAGCCATCGCGATGCTCCATGGCAGCCAGCCATTGCAGAAGCTCCATGCCGAACAGATAGCTCTTCGCTGCCGTTTTCACCATCCGCTGCACCCGCTTGGCCTTGCTCTTCGTGTCGGTGCTGAAGAACTTCACCCATGCCTTGGCGGCTGTGTCCAGAGCAGCCGCCTGCTTGGGACTCTCGTCGAACTTGTCGAAAGTAGCCGCGGCCGCGAGGAACTTCTTGCCGTCTTCCGCCTCCAGCATGTCCACGACCCCTTTGAAGCCGAGCTTCTCTCCAGCTGTCGCGTCCTCTGCGGCGTAAGCGAGGAGCAAGCTCTTGCCCATGTTGATCGTGCTGCCGGCCTCGCTGAGAGCGATTCCAGGGCGATTACAGATCTCAGTCGTCCAAGTTTGCTGGGCGTTGGCCACGGTGCTGAGACTCAGGAAATCGGTGTCCGACTGCTGCCTCGCGGTGTAGAAGGGTGAGCCGCTGGGTGAGGCGTAAGGTCGCAGGCTGGCTTTGTTCAGGTGCCAGCGCCCATCCACCGGCCGCAGATGCTCCGCCGGCTCGTCATCGCTGCCATGCCGCTCGGAGGCCTGCCGCTGCCCCTTGCTGCCCTTGCCATACTTGCCGCCGCGGCCACCGCCCATGACGAGGGAGCAGGCTCAAAGCAGGCAGATTCCTTGGAAATCCTTGATCGAAACAGCTGCCATAGCTCCCGTCATGTTTGCGGACACAGCTGCACGTCGAACCGCAGAACAGGCAATGAGGCGGAACAACAACTCCGGCTTCATTTTGTCACAGTGACGGACAGTCGCATACGGTCTGAGGTGAAACTTCAACTATAACTGCACAGCAAATGGCTTCGATGTCTAGTTGGCGGGGCTCTTCCTCCTACAAGGCCGCTTCAGGGGAGGCTCGCGGTCCTCGACGGCGGGAGCGGCGTGGAGCTTGATCCAGTTTACTGCCCCTGTTCGGTGATTGTATGGCCTCGGCTGATCGTATCGCCGTGGCGAACTTAGCACCCAAGCCCACCACTGCTTGTACCCGAAGGCTCGAACATCGGCGGTAGAAAGGCCGTGTTTCGGAAGGTTCTGCGGGAGCATCATGAAGTCCTCGTGGCGGCCATTCGCGACAAGGGTCCCGCCTGCGTCCAAACAGCCGACACGAAGGCAATCCACAATGTCGACTTCGCCATATAGTAGCCCCGTTCCCGAACACGCCAATGCGATCCGACCTCGCCGCGAGCAGCGATAGCCTCGCATTTCCCAGATCTTGTTGCCGTCCAGGATGCGCGTAATCCAAGGCTCCCGTACCAGCAGAGCGGCATCTGGGAGGGCAGCAGCGGCGGGGTCGGCTGCAGTGGCCATGGCGGGTCGGAAACCGAGCAGATCTACAGGTGAGACTTGGATCGACGCCAGCCGAGAGCTGCGGCAACTATACTAATTCCGAAGAAAGACCAGACAACTGAGGCACCGGCACGTGAGGCGTGGCGTGAGCGTGTCGTGCTATCGTGAAGCTGAGGTCTCTGCAGGCACTTCATGCACCCACCTCTTTAAGGCAACTTCACGAAACTGCTAAATGGCTCGTCCCGTCCCCGAGGCTCGGGGGGCCCCTGGCTGCAGAAACCGATTTTGCACTGCTAAGGGGCCCGCGCTGTGTCTGCGCAAACGGAAGCAATAAATGCTAAACGGCTCGCAAAACCACCCTCGAAACCAAGAACTAATGCTAAACGGCTCGCAAAACTACTCGGAAACTTTGTCTCTATTTTAAAAGAAACTGCTAAATGGCTTGTTTTTTTCTCGCATCACGACGAAATAATGCTTCTGTTCAGGAAAGTCCTTGCTTATCCGACGACAGTCCATTGCGATCCACGGACACTCGTTTGAGCCAGGACCGAGAAGGCTTGCGCGAAGGCAGTACCCCCGCGGGGCCCCTAGCTGCAGAAACCGCGTGTGCACTGCTAACCGGCTCGCGTGCATTCACTCAAAAACCCAGAGGAGAAATTTTGGCCAACTGCTAAACGGCTCGCGTGCAAGCCAAACGGGTGGGCACGAAAGAAAGACTGCTGTCCCTCCCTCGCCTGCGGGGCCACTGGCTGAGAGAGCTGGTTTTGCGCTGCCTGCAGACCTGGGGTGCGACCCTTAGTTGCAGAAACCGCGTGTGCACTGCTAACCGGCTCGCGCCGCTAGTTGCAGAAACCGCGTTTGCACTGCTAAACGGCTCGTTTTCTTCGCGACCCCAGCAAGGCCGCTAGTTGCAGAAACCGCGCTTGCACTGCTAAACGGCTCGTTTTCTTCGCTACCCCAGCCTCCTACGTCAATAAGGCCGCTAGTTGCAGAAACCGCGTTTACGCTGCTAAACGGCTCGTTTTCTTGTCTACCCCAACGCAGCCGCCAGTTGCAGAAACCGCGTTTGCACTGCTAAACAGCTCGTTTTCTTCGCTACCCCAACAAGGCCCCTAGTTGCAGAAACCGCGTTTACACCGCTAAACGGCTTCGTTTTCTTGTATACGCTTAACGAGGCCGCTAGTTGCAGAAACCACGTTCGCACTGCTCCACGGCTCGTTTTCTTCGCTACCCTGACAGGCCCCTATAGTTTCAGAAACCGCGCTTACACTGCTAATTTCTTGTCTACGCCAACAAGGACGCTAGTTGCAGAAACATCATTTGCACTGCTACACGGCTCGTTTTGTTGTCACCTTAACAAAGCCCCTAGTTGCAGAAACCGTGTTTGCACTGTTAAGTGTTCGTTTTCTTATCTACAGCCGCACAGAAACCGCGTTTGCGCTGCGGACCGGCTTGCCCCTCATCATTACAGAATTTGCGTTACAGAAGGACGATGGCGCCGTGCATTGAGAAAAAACGAGCCATTTAGCAATATCGTCCGTCAAAGAGACAAAGTTTCTGAGGTGATTTTGCGAGCCGTTTAGCATTCATTCCTGGTTTCGGGGGTGATTTTGCGAGCCGTTTAGCATTTGTTTCTTCAGTTTGCGCAGATACAGCGCGAGCCGGTTAGCAGTGCAAAATCGATTTCTGCAGCTAGGGGCCCCGCGCGCAAGGGAGACGGGACGAGCCATTTAGCAGTTTCGTGAAGTTGCCTTAAGAAGGTGGGTGCTTGAAGTGCCTGCAGGGAGCCTCAGCTTCACGATAGCATGACACGCTCACGCCACGCCTCACGTGCCGGTGCCTCAGACGTCCTGTCCTGTCCGTCCGTCCGTGTCCTTGTTCGCCGCTGGCAGAGTACACTATAGCTCCCCCCTGCCAGGAGCACTTCGGCCGGCCTAGTGGGTCTCGCCGGCCCCCGCCCACGGAGCATCGCCGCACTGTCCGAGGCCAAAAAAGAAGCCATTCCGCCTGCAGTTCACAATTGCTTGAGCTTTCAAGTCGAGTAGTAACCATGATTGCCAGTGCACGCGCATGCATGATGTTTGGATTACTCGATCGTCTGGCTCCGCAGCACTTGTGAGATATAGCGTCGCCACTAAGCCGTCCGTGCCCCCTCGGTACCATGCCGTCCATCTGCCGCGGCTTCTCCACCGCGCTGCCGTGCCTCTTCTCGGCCGCTCAGCCTGGGACGCCAGCTTGGGGAAACCCGGCAAAAGGCAACAAGTGCGTCTTCTGCCACGAGGACTGGATGGAGGCAACCTGCCGGACACCGCGTGGACGCCACAACATCACGCGCTCGCTGAAGGCGTTCCGGGCACACTACGAGGAGCACAGCTTCGTCTACAACACGGCCATGATGCGGGTCCCGGACGAATGGCGTGACACGTTCCATGAGGCGGCTCTGCAAGGGCGGCGTGGGCCAGCTCGGAAATCATTGACCGTGGAGACGCAGGCCGCCGCCTATGCAGAAGCCTGGAACGGCAATTGGTCAACCGCAAGCGTGCCTTCAAACACCTTCCCACCAAGACGGTCACGGCGTACAAGAAGCGCCGCACAGCCGATCGCAACCGAGTGGCCAAGAAGTTCTTCGTCGACAACGACCTCCCCGCTCCGCAGCCGAGCGATGTGGCCGACAACGACTGCGGCCTACCTGCTCCAACGAATTCAGACCGCGCCAAATTTGTGGAGTTATGGTGCAAGCTGGGATCCTGGGGCATCTGCGAGGCTTGCCGTTCCTTGCAGCCCCGCCCACTGGAGCCGATCGACTCAAGGAGGGTGGCCAAGGCAGAGATCACGGCGAAGACGTGCAAGCAATGTCGCGGCAAGCACTGGGTGCCCCAGCCAAATGAAATCCCACAGCCCTTGCGGAAGCTGAACAAGAAGCTCATCGAGGCCCTCCGCCCGTTGGACATCGATGTGGGCCCACACAAACAGGCCGGCAACGGCTACCGCATCCACTCCGCCATGACGCGCGTCAGTTGGTCCGAGCTCGGGGTCCAAGCGAAGATTCGTCAGCTGCGGAACCGCCGAAAGCGAGAGAAAGCGCAAGCGGCCTATGATTACCTCATGACTGAGGAGGCCGAGAGTTCCTACCGCGACTTCGTCAAGAAGCACAACAAGTTCCTGAGGCAGTTCCCTGGTGCATCGGACTCGGACCGCAGACGTCCCCTCCAGTTCATCGAATCCGTCGGCCTCGAATGTGCCCTGTGGCCGTCGCTGTATTGGTGCACCGAAATGTGCGAGACCACGGAGCGGGCCACCGACTCCCGGCGACTGGCTGCGGCTGCCGCGGCTGGCCGCAACGAAGCCTTGAGCGACGAAGAGGGGGGCGACCAGGAGGGTCAAGGGCGGCACAGCGTGAAGCGCAGCTTCATGCGCAAGGTCCTGAGCCCCATCATCGGCTACGGCCAAGACTTCGAGTTGCTGCAGTTCGTCTATGACCTGACCATGTGGTCGCGAATCGGTGGCGGGAAGAATGCCTGCGCCGGCTTGCCTCTGAGGTTGGTACTGAAAGGCGAGACCTTCTCCCCTCTCTACTGGAAGACCAAGCACCAGGCCTTGATCGACATGCAGCGGAGCGGCTTCCCGACCCTTTTCAAGACGATGGCACCCTGGGAGTACAGCTTCCCGTACCATGTCTTTGTGCTGGACGAGATGGAGAAGGGCGGTCGGGGAAGGATGCAGCTGGCTGGTCTGGAGACGCTCCACACGGCCCACGTCTTCACGGAGCTCAACCGCGGTCTCTACAGCGGAGTCAACAAGACGGCGGCCCAGGACGGCTGGAAGGACCACATTCTGGCATCCACCCAAACAGGAGAGGGCAGCAAGACCGTGGTCAATTACTTTCAGCGTCTCGAGTTCCAGGACGGGAAGCGCAAGCTGCCGACGCAGGATTACCACGGCAGCGGCCGAGTTCATGTGCATAGCCTGGACTACCTGCAAAACGTCGAGGAGATCGGCCTGGAACACAAGATGTCCGCCACGGTGCCAGACGCAAATGAGCAACCAGCACTACGTGGCTACATGCTGGGCCGGCCGCATGGTCGTAGCGATAGTGGCTGGCCGGTGGAGGGTGGCGAGTCCCGATATGACCCAGACGAGAAGATCGTGAGATTGCATCATACCGAAGAGGACAAGGCGTCGGGGCACCGTGCATTCTTCCCCGAGACGTTGGAAGTAACCAAGTGTCACCAAGACGTCCTGCACGGCAACGGTCAGGGCCTGCTTCTCAAGTATGTAGCGACCTACACACCCAAGTTCTCCGACAGCTTCGCCCGAGAATGGCTGAATGACGAAGCTTCGGCTTTCTCCGTGGCGCGCAGGGTGCTGTTCGACTACCAGCCCGCCGAACCGGAAATGTGGCTCTACCTCTGTGCACAGCAGATGCCGCCTTGCCGCTACGGCGGGACCATGGTCCCGCTCATCGTGCCCTGGCCTGGCATGGAGACACCGCCGCAGGTGGTGAAGGCTTACGAGGACTCAACCTGGCGACGCGAGGCCATGAGCTTCCTGGAATTCTGCCGCAAGACCAACCAGGACGGTCGCATCGCCCACTGGGTGGTAAAGCTCCACAAGCAATCCGGGGATATACACCCTACAGATGATGAGGCCACCAAGCTCCGCAAGCTGCGCGACTTCGCCAACGGCTGCCCCATGAATGGCGAGAAGCTAGTGGCCTGCGACATGCTGTCGCTCTTCAACGACCGGTGGTTCGGGCAGTGGTTGGCTTTGCGACAGCCGTTCCGATGCCTCTGCGACCTCATGCTGTCCGAGGCGCAAGACAAGGTGCCGTCGCAATACGTCCACTTCACCAACGCAATGCTGCAGTGTCCGGAATATTGGGAGAACGAGGAGCAGATCCGTGCAGATCTAGAGCTCGAAGCAATGGGCAATGCCAAGATCGAGACCTTCCTTGCCAAGGTTCGAGCGCAGCGGGCCTTAGTCGAGAAGTTCCTCAGCGGCTTGCTCGACAGAGAGGATGATGATGGCACACAGGAGGCGCTGCGGGAAGTCGGCTTGCTCCCCGACGAGGAGGATCCCATGTTCAAGAATGTCCGCTTCAACGAGAGGCAGGAGCGCCTAGAGAAAGGCATCTATAAACTGCTGGACAGGGCAAAGGCAGCGAGGGAGGCACCGAACGAAATGGAGTGGGACCGCATCGTGGAGGAAGCCAAGAAGCAGAACAAGCCACAGGCAGTGACCGGACCGCCAGGCACCGGCAAGACCACGGTGGTCGACAAGTGTGTTCGAAGGTGTCTGCGACAAGGAGGCCGAGTCCTGTATGCATTACCAACGGCCCAGCAGGCATCTAGAGTACGGAGCAAGCACCCCGAGGCTGACGTGGACACCTGCGCCGGTGCCTTCTTTCTCTACAAGGACTCGGTGGAAGTGATGGATTGCCTGACGCAATACGACATGATCGCGGTCGACGAGATCTCCCAGCTCTCCCAGAAGGACTTCGAGCGCATCGTCCAGATGTGGGAGGCAGCAGATCGGGTTCCCGTCCTGGTCTTCGCAGGGGACTTCTGGCAGCTCCCAGGTGTGCAGCCTACCAAAGCCACGGACAGCTCGAAGTGGCACATGGTGCACCAGATCGAGCTCCACGAGATGTGGCGCTGTAAGGACGAAACCTTGCGCCAAAAGCTCGTCGCACTGCGGACCGCGATGCCCACGAAGCAGCTCCTGAAACGCATTGCCCTTCGCCACAAGGCATGGTCCGGTCATCGGAAACCGACGGCTTGGGACATGCAGCAGCTGTACCGCAAGGTACCCCACACTACCATAGCCACCTGTACCCGAAGAGCAGCGGCCCACGTCAACGACCTCTCCATCTGGGTGCTCTTCACCACGCAGCGCAAGCGGCAGCTGGCCGACCTCAAGGTGGACTGGGAGTCGAACGCGGACAACTACGACGAGGGGAACAATGTCATCGCAGGCCGACCGCCAGTGCCCTTGTCCATAAAGGTCTACAAGAACCTCCGCGTGCATCTGACACGCAACGTGGACAAGTCTTCGGACTTCATCAACGGCATGGAGGCCACTGTCAAGAGCTACGACCCGAGCTCTCGCTGCCTCCATGTGCTCACCAAGACGGGTCGCAACTTGGCGGTGTATCCGATCACGGACTGGGTGGACGGCTGCGGGTATGTCACTGCCTATCCGGTCCGCCCAGGATATGCCAGCACGGTGCACAAGTTGCAAGGGGCCGAGCTGGAACACATTACCGTGTGGCTGGACATTCCCTTCATGCGAGCCGCCGGGTACGTGGCGCTGAGTCGAGTGCAGCGAGACACTGACTACCTCTTGGGTGGGATCGTGACGCGCCGACATTTCATCCCGGCCATGTGAGTGGCCGCCAGTGCACCACCTTGCGCTGCAAAGCAGTGCTGTAAACTTTAGACATGTCTACTGCAAGTCGTAGTTGGCGGGTAGTTCCGGCACAGACCTGCCCTGTTGCTTGCAAAGAAGCCGATGTGCATACGTTGCTTGCTACAAGAGAAAAACGTCTCCTTCATGTGATGCGATATGGAGCCTGAGTGATGTGTGATGACTTGCAAGACAGTCGCGAATGCACTCCGTCCCCGCCGCCATTTTTTTTGCATGCTTTCGCGGTGACCAGAACCACATTTAAGAGCCGCTCGAAGTCGTGAAGGTTGGGGGGTCAGACCCTTGTCCATTACGGAGCCGCTCCAAGTCGTGCAGGGTTGGGGGGTCAAACCCTTGTCCATTTGGGAGCCGCTCAGGTCGTGTATTGGGAAAAACCCTTGTCCATTTGGGAGCCGTTCATGAAGGGTTGGGGGGGTCAAACCCTTGTCCATTTGCTCTTCATGGAGGGTTGGGGGGTCAAACCCTTGTCCATTTGGCGTTCATGAAGGGTTGGGGGTTGGGGGGGTCAAACCCTTGTCCATTTGCGAACTGGCCAAAAAGGAGGAACTCACAGATCGGCCGATGGCCTAATGAAAACGGCACATTTTATAAGCAGAATTTGGTAACAGAAAATCAGCTGTCAGTGTCCTGGAGAGGAACACCCGCCAAGTCGTGAAGGGTTGGGGGGTCAAACCCTTGTCCATTTGCCGTTCGTGAAGGGTTGGGGGGTCAAACCCTTGTCCATTTGCCGTTCATGAAAGGTTGGGGGGTCAAACCCTTGTCCATTTGTCGTTCATGAAGGGTTGGGGGGTCAAACCCTTGTCTATTTGCCGTTCATGAAGGGTTGGGGGGTCAAACCCTTGTCCATTTGCCGTTCATGAAGGGTTGGGGGGTCAAACCCTTGTCCATTTGCCGTTCATGAAGGGTTGGGGGGTCAAACCCTTGTCCATTTGCCGTTCGTGAAGGGTTGGGGGGTCAAACCCTTGTCCATTTGCCGTTCATGAAGGGTTGGGGGGTGAAACCCTTGTCCATTTGCCGTTCATGGAGGGTTGGGGGGTCCAACCCTTGTCCATTTGCCGTTCATGAAGGGTTGGGGGGTCAAACCCTTGTCGAAAGGAAGTGCTGGCAAAAAACCCTCGGGTTTAGGGTCTCTACCTTTACCACTCCGTGGGAGGTGCCCGAGGGGCCGGCATGCATGGTGCCAGTCGCCTAGCTTTACCTAGGCTCCGCGTACGCGTTTTCTGCCGCTCGCGAAGCTCGGGCCGCTTCGGGCTCCGCGGTGGCGGTTGTCGAGCCCTCAGCGAAGACTTTAGGGTTTGGGGTTTAGGGTTTAGGGTTTAGGGTTTGGGGTTTGGGGTTTGGGGTTTAGGGTTTGGGGTTTGGGGTTTAGGGTTTAGGGTTTGGGGTTTAGGGTTTAGGGTATACTACATTAATTACACTATTTGTTCATATCATGTTGTAGCGTATCATATTGTAATACATTGTTCTACGGATCCCATCCATGCACTCTGCTTTATCATCACTATAGACTATCATAGATTGTATTTCGTTTTGTATTATAGCGTAATATGTTGTATTATGATGCATTCGAATTTTGTCTTGTGTTATCTCATCCTCCTGTATGTTCTCATGTGATATTATACTGTATTGTAATTTAGTAGAAGATCATGCAGTATAATTTACAGCATAATACTACAATATATTAGAAAACATTTTACTAAGTCGCTGAGTTTGGTGAGAATGAGAATGTCGGCTGTTCGGACACACTTTCTTGGGGTTCCCCAAAAGGGCTCTATGAGGGTTTTATAGGGGTATAGAAGCTGGAAGACCTTTCTTTTTCTCGCAAGCTGGGACAAACTCTACACAAGTTCCGAATCCTCACGTATGTCCTACCACTGAAGACACCCGAGTTTAACCATCAACTCGAGCATCGGAGAACCAAGTTTGGGATTGAAGGTTGTAGGTTCACACGATAAGCGTCCAACCTTTAAAAGGACATTATCAGCTTAGTAGCCGGATTTGGGTTTTGGTTTTTGGATTTGGGTTTAGGGTTTCGGGGCCCCCTGCCCCCCCTGTCCCCCGGCCACAGGAAGTTCAGCAAGGCTCTGTGAAGATGGCGGCGTCAATGAACGACTACTTGAAGGCTGCATCTCCAGTCTTACCAAGGGTAAAATGAGGGACCCTCCCAGAGACTCCAATATCCCTTAATTAGGGAGTATATCTTAAATTATAGTAGGATCCCTAATATGATTTAAGGCATATTCCTTAATCAAGGGATATTGGCGTCTCTGGGCTTAACAAGGACCCGTAGGTATATACCTTAATATAGCTATTATATACCCATTATATAGCCCATTATAGGGTAGGGGTCCCCTTTAAGGGTCCCTCCTTTTCCCCTTTGAGTCTTACCTTGTGGTGGCGGGGTCCTGCTTTTACTCTTGAGTTCCAACTCTTTACCCCGTAAGTGTTGCCCTGTTGGGGGTTTGTGTTTGTGTCCTGCAAACTCTTGATCTCACCTTGAACACAACTGCTGGCAGCACCAACACGCACGAATCCATAGAACAATGCTTCAATCCCTAAACCCTAAACCCCTAAACCCTAAACCCGTAAACCCTAAACCCGTAACCCCTAAACCCTAAACCCTAAACCCGCTTCAATCCAAAAACCCTCAAGCCATATGAAAATCCTCAAGGCCTAAGCCTGCAGCGTCAGTTGTTGTTTCTTTTGAGATCTTTTGAGGGTTTAGGGTTTAGGGTTTAGGGTTTAGGGTTCCTTCAAGGGTTCCTGAAAAGGGTTCCGTTGAAGGGGTCCTTTTGTCAGTTTTTTCTGTTGATATCGTCTTCATTGTGCATGGCCTCGGATTGAATCTCAGACCCAAGATCCCAAGCCTGCATCCACAGATATCCGATAGCCTTACTTGCTTTCAATACTCAGACCAGCTCCCCTCTTTTGGCAGGCCACTTAACAGTTCCAATCTGCAGTTGTATCAGGACATACACTTAAGCTTCGATCGCGCCTTCGATTTATTAGTGGGATCCTTGAGATGATCAAAGCGTACGGAGGGTTTATTCCTTGAGTGAGGCGTCCCTGGCGTCCTATATGAAGGGGTTTGGGGGGTTTTGGGGTGTAGGAGTTTCGGCTTTAGGGCTCGGGGGTCTAGGCCAGTGTTAAGGGGTGTAGGCTTAGTAGTGTTAAGGGCTCTAGGCTTCAGGGTTTAGGGGTTCAGGGTGGGGTTTAGGTGTTAGGGTTTAGGTTTTGGGGTTTTGGGATCATCCTGCCGACGTCAGGCCAAAGCACACGTCCTGGGCCTTTACCACGAGACGGCCGGCAAGGGGAAGCGGGTGCAGCGATGGCTGAAGCACCATCTCACGAAAAAGCCTGCCCGGCAATGATTAAAGAGGGGTGTTTTTTTGAGGTTGCCCACCTAAACCCTAAGCCCTTAAGCCCTAAACAGTCCAGATTGCTGTAAGGGGTTTAAAGGTTTCGGGTTCATACTCTTCAGGCGAGCATTTAATTTCATTACACCTCCGGGCTTCGACATCAGAGTCTCTCAAGGACCTGATATGAATTTATGGATGGGATGTTCTTTGGTGAGTGGTCTGAAGAGGCTTTGAGGTTTGGGTATGTTCTGTAAGCTATCTTCGTCTTCCTAGCCCAAGTTGGGGTTCAGGCTTTCGTGTTTCGAGGCCAAGAATGTCCAAGCCTGAGATGCTAGGTTATGTCGTTGCTTTTTGCGGTGCACGGTTCTGGGCGAAAGAGTCGCCTGTAGGGTTTAGGGTTTCGGAACGGGTTTGTCATTTGGTGTGTGTGTGTGTGTCTCTGTGTGTCTGTGTGCGGTTACGGTTTGTCTTGGTGTCTTCGGAAAGGGGCACAGACTTGGTATAATAGCTGTTCAAATGGCTACAAAGAGACGTTATTCTGTTTGGATGCCTACACTTGGCTTTTGTGGAGCTTCAAGGGTCACATGCTCAAACGACGCTTGGAAGACCTTGGGCTTCGCTTCAATCTCCCCCGAACTGACAAATCCAAGATCTAAGTTCTAAGCCCTCCCCACCCTGCCCCGAGCTTTCAGACTGTGAATACACGTATCCGGAATCACAGTCACGATGACTCACGAGGATCCTCATACGACGTGACGACGACGGCGGCGACGACGACTACTATTTACTGTTGCCTATTGCTGCGACGACTACCACTACCAAAATGGGAGTTATAGTGACTACGCAGGCCAGGACTGTAACTGTAGGAATATAGCGACAGTCATACCGTGAGGCTGTCCGTGATGACCGAATTCCAGGAGGCCCGAGTGGGCCAGGCACGTGGGTGTGTTGGGAAGGACCCTAAATCCTAAACCCTAAACTTAGATAGTGAGCGGGGGAACTTTAAACTTTTTGGCCTTATATATTAGCTCTATCTTAGAAAGTTTGAACTTTTTGAGGCCCGGTTGTTGAAGAAGAGAGTAAACCCTAAACCCTTGGCTTTCGGGCTTTGAGCTTTGGGTTTTGGTTTTGGGGGTAGGCGGTTAGTTGGGGGTTTGGGGTTTAGGGTTTGGGGTTTAGGGTTTAGGGTTTAGGGTTTAGGGTTTAGGGTTTAGGGTTTAGGTAATGTGTCCATTGGGGTTCAGGGTTGTGGGTTCCGGCCATTTGCCACTAAGGACTGAGTGTATCATCTGCTCAAACCACTTCGGTAAGTGTACTGAGTGTACTCGGGTATTGCCAATACTCTGAAACCCTAACTCCTAGACTTGTCAGCCTGTCAGGCACGCACCCTAAACCCTAAACCCGAAACCCTAAACCTTAAACCCTAAACCCTAAACCTTAAACCCTAAACACTAAACCGCTCTAAACTCAAGGCTCCAATTCAGTGCCAGGCGCTGGAGACCTTCGACTCGATGTGGTGGGGCATTCGAAGGAAGCTGGACGGGTGCCCCTGCCCCTTCAAGGGCTCCTTTAAGGGCTCCTTTAAAGGCTCCCTTAAGGTTAGCCACAAGGGCTTTACTTTGTCATAGTTGGGTAACATTTTACATCTTTATGGGTACCTAAACCCAATAAGGAATACAAGTTCAAATTTCTTAATCCTATCCCAACCATGAACTAGTTTAAGGGCTCTTTTAAGGGTTCCTTTGAAGTTGCCCACAAGGGCTTCTTTAAGGGCTCCTTTAACGTTACCCACAACGGTTCCTTTCAGGGCTCCTTCAAGGGCTCCTGTAGGGGTTACTTGAAGGGCTTGGACCTTGGTGTCGGCTCAAAGCCTGCAAAAAGGCCACATCATCTTCTAGCAGCCGAAGAACCTCCCAGAGAGCCCTGGGATTCCTTTAAAGGGATCCTTTAAGGGATCTATAGGGTTTAGGGTTTAGGGGATTCTAATACCCCTTGATTGAGGAATATACCTTAAGCTATAAGGGGGGTTCGTGTTCTGATTTAAGCTACCGTCCTTAACTAAGGGGTATTGGGCTCTCTGGGCTTGCGGCTTGCACTCTAAACCGCACGGGAGCTGGCCACGTAAGGGACCCAAAAAGCACATAAGCATAAGCATTCTATAGGGATAGGCCTGCCTTCTTGGGCTTCATGATAAGGGGGTTTATATGGGATATCCCTATCCTAGTTTTTGCTTATGTGCTTTTTTTGGGGGGCCCTCGTGGCAGAGCTTCCGAAAGCAGGACCTGGCTCGGAGTTTCCGAACATTCTGGAGTACCTTTAAAGGAATCCTTTAAGGGTTCCTTAAAAAGATCGGTTCGGGTTCGATAAAGGATTTAGGGTTTAGGGTTTCCGGACATGTTGGGGTGCCTTAGTTTGGGGTCCTTATCATAAGGATCCTGCTATTTCGGTATTATTTTTGGGTCCCCCATTTTCGGAAACTCCCAAACTAAGCTCTCGCCGGCACGGGTTGAGGACAGGATGTTTGCTTTCAGGTCGAACTGCGACTTCCTGAGCAAAGTTGTATGGTGGGACTTCTATCCAACGCTGCGGTTACGTTATAAATTACCGTGAAAACGACGATGGCTAAGTACTGCTATTTTTATTGCTACTGCTGTATCAACTGATCTATCTTCATCACAATCACTCTGCATTGGTTCATCGTTTCTGTTATCGTTGTTGCTATCTGTTGTTTGTCTTCGTAGCACTACGATTGTTAATATTCTCACAAGTGTAAGCAACCACCCACAAAGCAGCCTCCAGCAGCACCCCGCCCAAGGCGTAAACCTCAAAGCCCGAACTGCGAGTGCCTCGCTGTCTCCCGAAAGTTCAGCAATAACGGTTTAGTGGTTTTGGGTGTAGGTTGGGTACGGCCCCCACTCAGTAATAGTTGAGTATTGTTCATAATACAGATATATTAGGACCTTAATTGTAGCCCTACTATAGACTCTTACTGTATGGGGGCAGTACCTAAGGTGTAGGGTTCAGAGTTAGGGGGGTTTAGGGTCACAGACGTATTCCGCCATCAGATCTGATTCAGACCCCTGAAGAGCATTGAGCGCCTGCGTGAAGGCCAAGAGCCTAAAACAGCAACACCCTATTAACCCTAAGCCCTAAACCGCAACGTCCTGATCTCGGCCCTGAAGGAGCTTCAAATCCCTCTTTTCACCAGGAACCACTTGTAAAACCACACAGCAGGGAAAGGGTAGGAAGGGTGCCGAGCTTATTGGGGAAACTGGTATATTGATTCATTTAAACCCCAAGTAAGTAAGATACTTCCAACCTTACATATCAAGTCCCATGATCCCCCCGAGCAGGGCTTACGTAGAAACAACCCGAACTACAGGTACCTGGAGGCCGCTGGCGAACACACGCAGGACCCGACCGAAGGGAACAGGGCCTTTGTTATCTGGGCGGTGGCGTTTACGGACTTGTCTCTGGGGGGATTCTACATTTTTCGGCTTTGGGTGAGGTTGCAATCGCTTCAGGGTGTTTATTGAAATACGTGTTTGCCCAGGAAGGAGCCATAATACACAAAGCCAGGCTTGAGGGTCAAGGGTTACGTGTTTCTGGCTGAGGGCTTAGGGTGCCGATCTTCAAAAATCCTCTCAACCCCAATCTCGACAACGGAGGCTCCAACAGAACGCCCAGATTTTCGAGCAGGAGTCGCGGAAAGTCTGTAAAGCCCTACGGTCTCAAAGCCTCAAATCCGAAGCCTCTTACCCACAAACTCCGAAGCCCTAGAAGCCTTAATGGGGGTTCCTGTAAAGTGCCCTTAGTAGTATACCCTAAACCCTAAATCCTAAACCAGTTCCGAGCCCCAAAACTACAACCTTGATAACCTTTGAAGCTGACTGCAGGCCACCCGGCGGGCAGTTGAGGCTTTGCGAGGCAGGTCCCGAGAGCTACGGCCATTTTCGGGAGTTTCCGGAAATTGGGGGTACTTTATTTTGGGGTCCTTATAATCACCCCTCCTTTGGAAACTCCCATCTCATGAAGGTCTTACCATGTGCATGGAGCTGCATGTATGCATGTATGTACTGTCTGATTGTACGGAAAAATCTAGACCGAGACGCAGATGCAACTGAGATGTATAATTGCACGTGCTACAGGTGTCGATGTACATGTACATGTATACGTGCATGTATACATGTGCATGTACATTTTCTGTATATGTGTAGATGTAGATGCATGCACATGTCTATGTTTGTGTTAAAGTCCACTCCCGTGTGTATGTCAGTGTTATGATGCCTCTTAGGTCAAGGTTAAGCAGAGGGGATCCCAGCACTAATCAGCCTCAATCCATGTTTCAGTTTTCTGGAGGTTCAATATTGTATCTCGATCTGCATTTCTGTCTCCATTTCTATGCCTGTTCCAATGTGTATTGCTATTGCTATGTCTTGTCTATGTCGGTGTAACTGTGTGTGTATGTACTCATGGATGTGCACATACATACAGACCTACATGCTCACACAGACGTATTCAGACGTATGTACGCACTATACACGTCCATCCATCTATCCTCAGCCTTGCAGGCATCCATCCATGCATCCATGCAGAGAGATTAATATATAGGGTTCCTTCAAAGCGGTCTTTTAGGGCTACTATAAGGGGATCTATCAGGGTACTAGAATCTAGAGGCCTTAATAAGTACCAACACAGACATAACAGCGCCCCTCGCCCTAACACAGAGACTCCAATATCCCTTAATTAAGGAATATTCCTTAAATTATATAAGGGATCCTACTATAACTTAAGGAATATTCCTTAATTAGGGGATATTGGAGTCTCTGGGAAGCACCGGCAGGGTACACCTCCCAGTGCCGCGTCAACTTCGACCAGCTGAAGGCTGCTTATGCGGCCTCAGCGCGTGCGGAGCGGATGCTCGGCTATGAGGGGGGGGGGGTTTAGTTCAGGGTGTAGGGCTAAGGGCTTAAAGTTTAGGGTTTAGGGCCTAAAGTTTAGGGTTTAGGGCCCAAAGTTTTGGGTTTAGGGTTTAGGGCCTAAAGTTTATAGGGTTTAGGGCCTAAATTTAGGGTTTAGGGGCTAAGGGTTTGGGGCTCATAGTTTAGTGCTCAGGCTTAATTAAGGCTGAAGAGTTTAGGGTTCAGGCTTTAGTGTTTAGGGGCTTCAGGATATGGGTGGTTGTCAAAATTATGGTCCCTTTTTGGGTACCCTAAATATTAGGTGCCGTATTATAATGTGGACCCAAAAAGGGATCCTAATGTTGACAACTACCAATATGCTACACTACCTTGCTGTCTTACCACATATGTCAACGTACTTGGTCGAGAAGCAGCATTATATTGTAAATAGGCTTTTTGTATCTAGGGTCTACAGTAGTCCTGCGATTTGAGGCACAGGATTCCTTTGCATGCGCAGGAGCATGTGCATTTTGCAAATACTTTCCGTAGAAGGGTCCCAAAGAGCATGTGTCATCGCCAGTCTAAATCTTTAACCGGAAGTCGCCAGTATATTCTTACCACGGTGACCCAAATCGATATACCCTCATTATGTATCTCACGTTTAGTCATTTAACCAGATCTCCAACAAACACCACCAAAACCCTAAACCAGAAACGCAAATCCAGAATAAGCCCTCGGCTTAAACTTTGACCCCACGCGCCCAGGAATGCCCACGAAGTTCTGAAGAAGACGTGGTCGGAGGTGACTTTTCAGGCAAGGCCTTCTTTCGGCCTGTTCAGGGCTGGCTGCGGGGTTTATCATGTCGGGTTAACCCTCTCTCTCTCTCTCACCCTCAACACTCGCAATAGAAAGAGAGACAGGGGGTAGAGACAGATAGCTAGAACGAGATGGTAGGTCGGGTAGAGATAGACGGATACCCAGAGACTCCACTTTCCCTTAAGTAAACATGAAGGAAGATTCCTGAAATTATAGTAGGATCCCTAATTATGACTTAAGGAATACTTATTCCTTAATTGAAGGGTATCGAAACCCTAAACCCTAAACCCTGAAACGCTAAACGGATAGGTCGGGCTCCTGGCCTCGAGAGTGGTCGATGGCGGCCTCTTGGACCAGCTTGCCCTTGCGGACGTCAAGGCGCAGTGGGCCGAAGTAGCCGACTTCGGGGGGTTTAGGGCTTCCTCTGAAGGAGTCTTCTATTAGGCGGTTCTATGGCCCTTTACAGGGCATCTATAAGGGGTTCTGTGAGATTCTATGATTTGGGGTTTAGGGGTTCAGGGGTTTAGGGGGTTATATAGAGGTTTATAGCGTTTAGGGACTTGTGGCTTTTGCGGTTCCTTTAAAGGGTTCTTCTGGGGGGTACTGTGGGGGTTTAGAGGTTTAGGGGTTCCTTTAGAGGGCATCTGTAAGGGGTTCTGTGGCCCTTTAAAGGGTATCTCTAAGGGGTTCTGTGAGGGTTGGTTTGGTATAGAGGCTGCATTAATAACTAGACCTCTGTCTGCTTCTACTAGTGGAATCGTTTCTGGGGTTCAGGTTCGTTCCACTAAAGAGGGCTTCTTTATAGGGTCATTCTCGGGGTGTCATGCAGGTTGTCTTCGGAGTTTTGTGATGCTTTTATGTAGGGTGAGTTTTGTGATGCTTTTATGTAGGGTTTCCTGGAAACTCTAGACCCTAAACTCCCAACCCCTAAACACCTAAACCCTAAACCTCTAAATCCCCAAACCTTAAGGCGGGTTTTGGGTTTCCTGGAAGCCGGGAGGGGCCTGCTTGGAGTACCACACTTTAATCCTGTTTCTTAGAGGAACTATGACATGCAAGTTCATACTGTTTTCTCCCTGGTCACTGAAAAGCCCAGTCTAAGGCTTCGGGTGCGTGCAACACAGGGGCCTCAATGATCGGGTTCTGGGCGGTAAATACAAGAACTTGACTAAGGAGCTACCACAATTAGCAGACGAGGGTTTTTCAAACCCTCTTCTGCTGGTGACATCGATTGTGAAGTCAGTCCTGGCATCAAGCGTGCAGAGCTTTAGGTACGGCCCCCACTCAGTAATAGTTGAATAATAATCATAATATAGATATATTAGGACCTTGATAGTAGCCCTATTATAGACTCTTACTGTATGGGGGCCGTACCTAAGCACAGCTGTTTCTCGCAGTCCTTGAGGCGCAAGCTAAAGCTTGAACACGTGCCCAGTGCACGAAACGCGCGGCTACCTTCGGTCGCACCATAGAAAACATTGCTAAAATACTGGCCCAATACCTATAAAAGGCCATTATTCTACATACTTTGGGGGTCCAGGTAGTAATCATTTAGGCCCGCTATACCACGCCGCCTACGGCTCCAGGAAGCTTGACCGACCCGGATGTTTCAGGGTTCTAGCATGGCTCCAGCTTAGAATCTGAGAACCTCAATCCTTAAACCTGACCTTAAACGCTACCTTAACACCCAAAAACCTGCCTTTTTAAGGACTTGTATATGGAAATCATGATAGGGAACCCTAAAACAGTAGGCTCTTTAGGGTCCAGGTAAAACCCTCAACCCTATCTTTCGGTTACACCCGAAACCTGAAGCACCCTCAGCCCTCAGACCCCAAAACCTAGAACCCGGGGGGGGCCGGAGGTTCCTGCTCGGCACCCTTTTTTGGGGTTCAGGGTGTAGGGGTTTAGGATTTTAGGACTTAGGGTTTAGGGGTGTAGGATTTAAGGACTTAGGGTTTAGGGGTTTAGGATTTTAGGACTGAGGGTGTAGGGCTTGGGGTTTAAGCTGCCTAAAGTAGAAGCCAGAAAGTTGGAATATGATTATCCTAAACCCTTTATGGTAAATTACAAGGTATCCTACCATGAAACCATATTCCAACTTTCTGGAGTTCCCTTTAAAGCCTAGACCCCGGAACCCGAATCCGACAGGATCCAGGGTGATTCGGAAGCTTGAATCGTTGATCATGATATGGGAGATTCCGAAAATTAGGGGTGCCTTATTTTGGAGTCCTTATAAGAAGGATCCTACTATTTAGGGTATTATATTAGGGTCCCCTATTTTTGGAAACTCCCATATCCTTGTAGTCCCGGTACAATGATACTCTAGTATACCGTTTTACCCAAAACTCTGTTCGGATGGCTGCTGCTCCTACATTTGTTCAGGGTTTAAGGTTCGGGGTGGCTCCGGGGTTTCGGGTGGCTCAGGGGTTGGGGGCTTCCTCATCTGCTCAGCACTTTCATCTCTTGAGCCACTATCCACGTCCTCGAACCCTACAGCCCTACAATTTCCTTATATAAGTCCTTACAAGGGTTGGTCATTCAGGGTCCAGGCAAACCCTAAACGCACCATGCCCTGTGACCGAAATCCCAATGGAGGCGGCGCAGGTGATTGACGCCTAAACCCTAAACCCTAAACCCCAAACCCTAAACCCTAAACCCCAAACCTGGCCGAAATCCCAATGGAGGCGGCGCAGGTGATTGACGCCGGCCAGGGGGAGATCGACGCGTGCCCTGGGCGAGGTTGGGAATGAGGCTTCGGGTTTTGGTTCGTCAGGCTATGCTATTAACTTATTCCTTTAAGGGTCCCTTTAAGGGGATCTATAGTAAATAGGGATTCTCCAAGGGTAGGGTTTAGGGCCAACTTGGAGGTTCATGGTTGGTCATAAGTAGGATTACAAGTAGGATAACTATAGTTTTTGCCCATATTCAGGGACATATAACCCCACTTATAACTACCCGTTCACCTCCAAGTATGCTATTAACGTAATAGAACTATAATGTTAGTAGAACATGAATATTCAGAGAAAACTGCAGCCATAGCATAGCTTTCACATTAAGTCCCTATAATATTAATGTAGTATGAGTACAATACTCATATAACATGACATAGTATAGTGAAGAGGCTCGACGGGTTTGGTTAGAAACAAGCCAGGTAGTACCTCGTCAACTGGGGTTCGGCGTCCCAGGTACCTAAGGCACCCTATAGCGTTGCTTAGTGGCCTCAATGATGAGAGTTCGGTGGGACAATCAAAGTACAAGTAAATAGGGACCGACCTCTCTGTTACATGGGCGAGGGCGAGATGGGCTCAGGACGCCAAAGTTTCCAAGCCATCTGTAGTCAAGTCTTCTCCCCAAGCTACCCTAAACCCCTAAACCCTAAACCCTACACCCTAAACCCTAAACCCTAAGCCCTAAGCCCTGAACCCTGAAGCCTAAGCCCTAAACCCTACAGACCCCAAGGCCCAACCCACACCCCAAACCACAAAACTAAACTCAGGGCCCTCAATGCCCCCCAACCCTGCACGCAACTTCCTGAGCCCTGGGAATGTTGATGACCTTGAAGCCCATGTAACTTTGGTATTGCTACCCCTTAGGCTTTCCTTGTCATAAGTATGCCCCAATATGCCACAAAAGCTTTTTTTAAGTATTGAGGCCTTTTTTCTGAACCCCTGTGGCAGCCCTTATGGTCAACTTATCTTATACCTTATGTTAAGTTTCCCTCACAGAAAACCCCAGGTTCTGTGCCAGCGACGGCGCGGCCGCCCTCAAGCACATGCGGGCTCACCTTCACAAGGTCCCAATCGCATTCAGTGATGTGGTTTCCTGTGAGGCTACTACAAGGGTTCCACAAGGATGCCGTCAGGGCTCTGTAGGGGTTCTGCAAGGTAAGGGGTGGCTAAGGGCTTAGAGTCCTTTAGGTCGGTAGGCTTAAGCTCAAACCCGAAATCCTAAATCCTAAACCCAGTGCCGGCGGAAGACGAGAACCTTGCGGAAGGGCAGTGGGGTCGAGGAATCCTTCAAGCACGGGGAGAAGCGGACATGGGTCGTGAAGTGGATGAAGGGTCGGCTGAGTGACGAACGAGATCCAGGGTTTTGCAGGGCGATGTGTCGGAGTTCCAGTGAGAGTCGGGGTGTTGCGAACCGTAGCCTGCCCAGACATGGGCTTTGGAGCTCCTGCGACAGAAAAGGCCCTCAAAAACAAAGCCCTGAACCCCTAAACCCCAAACCCACCCTAAACCCTAAACCCCTAAACCCTAAACCCTAAACCCCTAAACCCTAAACCCCTAAACCCTAAGCCCCTAAACCCTAAACCCTGGGCCCAGGTGACTGAGGAAGGATTCTTGGGGCAGACGCAGCGGCAGATTGAAATCCTCCTCGGCGAGATGGAGATGTCTCCTGGCCCATCAGTTCGGGGGTTTTTGGATTAAGGGTTTTGGGAGTTTAAGGTTTAGGGTTAGTTCCTCGGAGCCAGTAGGGATTAGGGTGTCCTTCGATTGAGGCTCATGTTCGTGTTCGGGAGCCCCATACTATACTAGTTGAACATGGAATTTCGTAAAATAAGTCTATAAAGATAAGGGATAGTAGGATAAAAATTCGTCGGATAGGCCTAGTAGGAAAGGTCCATGATTGAGGCTTCGTTTTCTTTTAATACGGTTGGCGGCTTAAGGGCCTTCAACCCGGCCGTAAGCCCTAGCAGAGACTAGAGGCCGATTTGCCTCCTGTTAAATGGTAACCAGTTCCAAACCATGGTGTTCTTTGGGGTTTGTGTTCACTGCGTTGAGAACCTGGGAGACGGGAAGAATACCCTAGCAGCTGGCACTGGAAGCAGAACGATACGGTTGATGATAGAAATCCTGCATTACCTCAAGGACGTATATTCCTTATTATGGGTCATGCGGATTGTTGGACATTTTTTATTTTCCTTATTTGGGTTTATAAGGGGCCCTATATATAAATGTTGTTCAGGGTGTTTAAAGGCCAAACCACCTGGAGGACCAAATGACCCTTGAAAGTAGGGGCCCTATACCCATATACTATGAATCCCTATATGGTATATGAACCTTAAACCCTTTTAGGGTTCATTTCGTCCTTAAGGCAGTGATATCAGCAGTTTGCATGGCCATTGTAGCGGTCCAGCAGGATGAAGTGCAAATGGTAACGGTTTAGGGTTTAGGGTTTAGGGTTTAGAGTTCAGACTGAGCATTGCGAGAAGTTATGCTGCGTAGTTGTTCTGGCTAGGCGTAATGTAGGAACCTGATTAAGAAACCTTGGCTCTATAATCCCAAAATACTATATAGGGTGAATATAAGGAACGCTACTAAAGGCCCAAGGTTTCTTAATCAGGTTCCTACATTGTGGGTGTTCTATGACTACAGCCTACGCTTTTCTGCGCACCCTCAAGTTGGTGTCATCGCGGAAGTCTACGGTGCCCCAAAGCCGTGACGCCCGACACCCCAAACCCTAAACCCAAAACCCCGCAAATCCAAACCCTAAACCCTATAATAGCCCCAATCCCTGAACCCTGAAACCTAAGCCGTCCTAAACCCTAACCCCGTGCCCCGAGCCCCAGTGCAAGCTCTGGCCCCAGCAAGGCTGCAACATCGCTTCCAAGTGGCAGGGCTGGGTGGTGCACCTCATCTAGAGGCCAGACTTCTGCAGGGCTTCGAGGGTCGCGGAGTCAATGGGTAGCATGATGAGGGAGACCCCTTAAAGGGTACCCCTTCCGAACCCTACTTCTGGCTCTCTGAAAAGGGGAGGGTCTATATCCCCGAGGGTCCCCCTAATCCTAACTCCCAGTCAAAGCCTACACTCAGGGCCTTCTTCCATGTCTTGCGGACTTAGGATCGTTTGGGAGTGAGACCTTCGGGGCGGCTGCTTGATTTCTTTGGGGTGGAGGCTGTCTCGTCGGGTTTAGCGGTTCGATGCTTCAGCCACAGAAACCCAGACCTCTGGACTCAGACCCCAAATCCAAGCAAGGAGTTCTATGCACGCAGCGTAGATTTCGGGACCCAGAGTTGGTTGGGACGGGGTGGGGGTGGCGTAGGGCCTGGAGTCAGCGTATAAGGTTTTGGCTTACAATGTTTAGAGTGAAGGCTTATAGGGTGTGGGGTTCTCAAACATGAGGCGCAGAGTTTCGAAGACACGGGTTTCAGAAGTAACGCACTCCGAGATCCTAAACCACATGGACTCCAAAACCTACACCCGAAGCCCTATACTCGAACCCATAACTTCGAAGACATGGGCAACCACCCAAACCCCCTAAAGCCCAAAACTTACCTTGGGTTAGTAGGGAATGGAAGAATGGTAGCACTAGTAGTTATAATTCTACTCCCTTCCTCCATTCCCCAGCAACCAAAGGTAAGAAACCCCCTTCGACCGCCTCTGCCCCGCAGGTTGCGCGAGAGGCCGCCACGCGTCTGGAGAACGCCGTGTCGTCGGCGCGATCTGGCGCGAACCATCTGGCCGGCTAGGGCGTGTAGGGGTTCAGCGGTTTAGGGTTCAGGGTTCAGGGGTTAGGGGTTTAGGGTTCAGGGGTTAGGGGTTTAGGGGTTCAGGGGTTCAGGGGTTACAGGTTTAGGGTTTAGGGGTTGGGGGTTTAGGGTGCAGGCGTTCAGGGGTTTAAGGGTCTAGGGCCTTAGGGGTTTTCGAGTTGAAGGGAGTTTCCAAGACTAGCGGGACCCTGCTATAGTACCCTAAATAGCAGGATCCTTCTTATAAGGACCCCAAAATAAGGTACCCCTAATTTTCGGAAACTCCGACTTGGGGTTCAGGGTGAAGAGTAGGCATCGGGGTCTTGGTTTAGGATGCAGAGGTTTTCATGCAGGGCAAAAGCCTGCAGCTTACGCCCGACAGGGCATGATAGTAGCACTGCAAGATGGGGCGCAGGCTAGACACTCTGTCGCGCAGGATACGATCGGGTGCAACATGGCGATTGGGGTGCATGCAATGATGCAGGGCTTAGGCTGTAACCGGCTGTCGTCAATTAGTAAGAGTAGGTGAGGCTTTAGGGACTTGGGGTTGAGGGCGTGGTCTGTTTGTCCGCGTCTAGGGTTCAGGACCAATTAAACTGGGCTTTGGCGTGCCATACTTTACATTTTTTTCTTAAAGGAACCCTTATGAAGTAAAAATTTATCCTTTTTTCTCCCTAGCTACTTAAAAGCCCAGCAAAGACTAGAATGTTATAGTGCTTTCGGGGTAGGGTTAGATTGTAATCCTAGACTCTGCGTCTTCGAACCCTAAGACCTCCACATTGAAGACCTGGAGCACCCTAAACCCTAAACCCTTTTTCTCCGTAGCAAAGCGGGGTGTGCTATGCCCTCTTTTGGGTAGGCGCGCTTTGGAGAAACGGGCGTCATGTGCACCAAAAACCTCGAATCGCGCACGCATCTCTTGGCAAAGGTTGAGGCTACGGGCGCGACTCTGGACCATGTCTTCGCGAATATGGCCTACATGCCCACGGCCAGAATGCTCCTCCATGTACCGGCGCATTCAGAACCGTGGTCCCTACTGGCGGGATTCTGGGCCACAGCCGACATGTATCTCCTCATGTCGTGTCTGGGCGGGATTCGCACGTTTCGAAGCCAACATGAGGCCAATGCAAAGGCATTGCAAGCAATCGTGCTTTCCGGAGGATGCGGGCCGCACTGGGTTACAAGTAGGATAACTATATGGTTGTAACCCATACCAAGGGACTTAGAGCCCCACTTATAACTACCCATGAACCTCCAACTGTGGAAAATGACGGGACATGAGAGCAAGCTTGAGAGGGTAGAATATTGCGGGGGCGTCTCCCTGCCTCGAGGGCGCACCAAGCTATCCGGGAGTTTCCGAAAATTGGGGGTACCTTAGTGTGGGGTCCTTACAATCAGGATCCTGCTATTTAGGTGCTATATTAATTAGGGTCCCCATATATTCGGAAGCTCCCATCTCTTTACCTTGAACAAAAGAAACACATTATGTCAACACTACTCTGGGGATATCACCCGCAAAAACCACACAAGCTCTAGTCACACACCACTGATACAGGCTCCTGTGTGACATGGGGCTTAGTGCAAGTTTAGGGTTTGCCTGCTTCCCGCCGCCAAAAAGCCCTAAACCCTAAGTCCAAGGAGCCCCCCCTCAAACACAAACTTGGGGTTTAGGGCTCCAGACTCACGATCTCCCCGGCTCTGGGATTGATCCTACTATAGAAGCTTGATTCCTAAACCATAAACCTTAAACCCCTAAACCCTAAACCAGTGAATACTTGCCAAGATTATTCCTTAGGGCTCCTTACCATAATCATACTATAGTGGAGCCCTACTCTGATTATGAAGGCCCTTACATTACCTAACCATTGATATTGGAGGAGAAAAGGAGCCAGGGGTGATGATAATCCCTACTTAATCGAGGAGCTAAAGAGCCAAGGGAGCCCCCAAACCATTGGTTAGTTACACCTTCGAGTTCCTGCGAAGCGTTCCCTGGCTACCCCGCAGGCCAAAGAAATGGCGGAGCATTGGCAACACCAGCTGTGCGGCAGAGTGAGCCGGCTGCTTCGCTGGCTGCGGTAGTCTGTCAGGGTTGGTTAGGGCCTTCATGTTCTTGGGGGTTTCCGATAGGTTTTAGGGACGCCTTTCGGCCCCCTCTGTCGTGTAATGGCTTCATGCCGCCATGAACTGACATGCTCGGTCCAGCCGATCCGGGCTCGCCGTGTCCCCGTGCCTCAGGGTTGAAGCATTGCCAGCGAATGATCGTGGTTCTGTCGAAGTCTGATTCAGCTTCACACACTAAGAGGAGGGAGCCTGGAAAGCACAACCCTGGCAAGGTTTCGGTGCCTCACAGAGCTTAGCAGCAGTCAGCTGTTCGCAAGGAAATGGCTCCAAAATGGTGAGTTTTGGCCAGTATAGGGACCATATAATTACCAATCCTACTTTTGGTTCCTTATTATAACTATAGTAGTCTTGGAGGGTCGGTTGACTTAGTATGTAGGTAGTAGGTAGAGTTATAAGTGCCCTAAGTGGGATCCTAATTGGGGTCATGGGACTTATCAGGTCCAACAAGGAACTACTTACGAAGTCGCCCGACCCTCCAAGCAATATACCCCAAAACCCCTGTTCTGATTATTACTGCCTCCATGAAATAGTAATCCTATAGATCCCGCATAGTAACCCTTATAGACCCCTTTAAAGGAGCCTTCTTTTTGATATGAAGACCCGTATGCTAGAGGCAGTCGAGGCCCACGGATGTGCTTGGCATTGAAGACTTTTGTGCGAACCGCCGCCGCGACGACTCAGAGCTCAGGGTGGCTGCGGTTGCAAACCTCATGCAGATCTTGCATTTTCTTGAAGGCATCGTAGACATGCTGCGTAGGACATCATAGGTTTCAAGCTGCGCCAGGCTGGCCAAAGCCCAGACCAGAAGTACGGGTTGAGGGACTGTAGGATTTTAGGGTAGAAGCGGAGGGGAGCAGGTTGTTCCAGAGCGAATCTCTGCCGGGCTCTCAGAAGACTCAAAGCCTCACAGCATCGGGGCTTGATCTGAGTAACTAGCAATAACATCCCGTTTTAAAAGTCTTATGAAACTAGAGTAAACAACACTTGTACTTATTCTACTTTAGTCCCCTTATAACTTATAACCAAAAAAGTAGTTGGCCTCTTCTAATCAGATCATCTAGGCTCCCATTGTACACCCTAGCAGGGGCGAGGTTGGCTAAAATCTCCCGAAGCTGTCAGAGAGTTTGGGGCTGAGGAAGGGGCTCAAGGGCGGTTTAGGGTTTAGGGGGTCAGGGGCCAGGAGTGAGGGTTGAGGGTCCATCTTGGCAGCCACAAGCCCCGGACCTAAATCTCAAGCCCTTGACTTGCAGACCTTGAATCCTTAGCCATAAGCTGTAAACCATAAACCCTAAAACCTAAACCCCAGTCAGTCTCTAAACCCTGATATCTCAGGCGGATGGGATCCCTCATCCCAGACCCCACATGTGGCAATCTATGCGGACATATCCGTTAGATTAGGGTCCCTTTCAGGATTCCTTCAAAAGTTCTATACAATGATACCGTAAGGGCCACTGGGGTGTTAAACGTGGGGGCCTTAATGATCAGAATAGGGTCTGGGAAGCGAGTAGTATAAGTGCATAACATTCGAAATTATTCTGATCCTCTTTGTTGCCGGGTTCCTACTAGGTTAGAACTGTTCCGAAAAAGTATATACTCCATCGCTTAGAGTAGCCCTTGAAGGAACCCCTATAGCAGCCGTCAACGGAACCGTTGTACCGCGGCTTCAACGCGACCCTTAGGTTTCGGGGTTTCAGGGTTTGGGGTTCAGGGTTCAGGGTCTATAGTGTCTCGGGTTTGGCGTTTTGGGGTCTTAGGGTTTACGGATGGTACCAGGCCCCTGGACCCCTTAACCCTAAACCTCAATCCGAAGCCCTGGACAAGGCGGCCATGATCTTGAAGCAGTCGAGAAGGGGTATCATGAGTCATCTGGGGCTTAGGGCTTTGGGTTTAGGGTTTATGGGATTAGGGTTGTAGGGGTTTAGGGTTTCGGGATTACCCAAACGCGAACTCCTCGACCGGACCGTAGCAAAACGGGCCCCCTCGATCCGAGAAGCCACGGAGCGCCTTTTGCAGGGTCATGGCCTTGCAGCTGGTTGCTCCGAAAAGTGGGCAGGCACTTGGGACACTTGGGTTCATAGGTGTTTAGGGTTTTGGGGGTTCACGGGTATGGGGTTTCAGGGGTTTAGGGGTTTAGAGGTTTAGAGGTTTAGAGGTTCAGGGCCGTTTAGGGTCTAGGGTTCAGGGCTTGCAGGGGGGCGCAGCTTGCCCGTTCCATGGCAACTGGTTCTTGCTGGCTCACTGCTAGCAGTCCCCTGGGAATCTGAAACCCTATCGTTTCAAGGGTTATACCCTATAATAATTAATAGGTGAAAACCTACAGTTTTGCAAGGTTTTTGGGGCTACAGGTCGAACATGCATGGATGGCCGCATGGAGTAGGGGGGCCCCTTGTTATGAAAAGCGTATGTGGAAGAAGTAGCAGGGATTGACAGAGAAGGAAAAGAAGGTGGATCTCGGGCAGCAGAAGCCGAATGAACCTGAAGGAGAGCCGCCAGCTGAAAAGTTAAAGAATGTACCTGAAAAGTGGCTCAAGAAAGCATGGCTTACCTGTTTTTACTGCAAGCGGAATGACGGTCACAAGGCACCAGAGTGCCCGGAGATGTTCAAAGCCGTTGACCGATCCGAAGCCTGAAGGACTCCAGCCTGTCAACCGAGCAGACAACAGCGGGCCAGAACCCAACAGGGGATTTGGGGTTTAGGTGTTAGAGTTTAGGGTTTAGGGTTCAGGGATTTGGGGTTTAGGGTTTAGAGTTTAGGGTTTAGGGTTCAGGGACATTGGGGTTTAGGTGTTAGAGTTTAGGGTTTAGGGTTCAGGGACATTGGGGTTTAGGGTTTAGAGTTTAGGGTTTAGGGTTCAGGGACATTGGGGTTTAGGGTTTAGAGTTTAGGGTTTAGGGTTCAGGGACATTGGGGTGTAGGTTTTAGAGTTTAGGGTTTAGGGTTCAGGGACATTGAGGTTTAGGGTTTAGAGTTTAGGGTTTGGGGTTTAGAGTTTAGGGTTTCGTCATAAATGTCATAACATCCCCTTGTAGTGCCTATGTAGGTATATTAGAGCATAACGCGAAACCCCCTGTCTAACAAGATATTGCACTCCACTTTTGAACACTACGACCCAGCCATCACGACCGCAACCGACAGCACCAGGGTCATATTCGGAGCACCGTAGCATCCTCAGGCAAAACACCAAACTCCCCAAAACAGGACTGTATACCCTTGAACCCTTAATAAACCCTAGACCTCTAAGGCCCTCCATCCAAACCCTGAGCCCACAGCCTCGTAAGGCCCCTGTTGGCCCCAAACACCCTGGCCCAAAGACGTAAGATCCCATGAGCCTTGAATCTCCAAAACCCCCAAAACCCCCAAACCCCAAACCCTAAAACCTAAAACCCTGAACCCCAAATGGCAGTATCGCAGCGACCGGTGCTTGAAGCAGGTAAACCTCCGCCTGCAGCCAACGAAGCCAGTCTTCGGCAAGTTCAGCATCCTCGGCGCCGCTTTAAAGGTTTTGGGGTTTAGGGGTCTACGACCATAAGGGGCTATATTGATAGTTTGGGGTTTAGGATATAATGGGCTATATAATGGGTAAAAATGGCTATACTATGGGTATACTACCTAGGGCTCCTTATTAAGGGCCCCTGGGTTCGGGAGTTTGGGTGGGTCCAGGCTCTTCGAGGCTTATTTGTTGGGATGAGTGTTGCGGTATTAGGGGGTGCCTGATTCCGGATTTTAGTCCTTACTGAACTCTGAGCCCTAAACCCTTTTACCCAGAGGCTCCATAGTAGTTCCTTTTTGGGATTCCCTTATAGGATTATAGGATTCTACATATGAAACCCCAAAAAGGAATTATTATGGAGCCTTAGGGTAAACCCTAAACCCTAGGTCTGGCTTCGTTTCATCTTCGCAGATCATCTCACGGGCCGACTTCGCATTGCCTGGTCGTTTGCAGATTGGTAGTTGTCAAAATCAGGGTCCCTTTTTGGGTACCCTAAATAATACATGCCGTACTATATCAGGGACCCAAAAAGGGACCATAATTTTGACAACCACCCAGATAGTTGGGGCTTCCGGGCCCCTGAAGCCTGAACCCCTGCCATGGCATTCTGGGCTTTGGAGTACCATACTTTAATACTTTCCTTCTTGAAGGAGCCCTTATGAAATCAAAGTTTATACTTTTTCTCCCTGGTGACTTAAAAGCTCAGAATTAGGGTTTAGGGTCTGTGCCTAGAGAAAGGAGCTTGTCAGTTGATTTCTGAGCAACTCAGAGATGAAATGTCGCTCGGTCCCCAGGAGACATCGATACTTGACTTAGGGGTACTTAGAAAATAAGTTGTAATTTTTGGTTATGACAATCCCCAAGAAACAGCTAAAATTATAATTTTTGCTAGGGTTCCAAGCTCAGTATGCTCTACAAGGACTTGGAGTGAGGGCTTCGGCTTTGCGCTTAGGGTTGCACGTGCCGTGCCAGGTGTGGATCATGACAAGGTGGCAGTTGTGCTGAACGGGGGCAAGAAGGACGGTACAGGCTTTTAATATAGGGGCCTAAATAGTCTACCAATACTATTTTGGAGGTTCCTTCTTTGAAATATAGTATAATGGGCCCCGAAACCCTATTCTAATTCTTAAGGCCCCTACATGTCATGCGTAGGTGGTGCCTTTTTCATTACTATCATCGCGCTGGCCATTCCTGCCATCGTTACCCTGTTTCCTTGTCACTGCTACTTTGACCGCCTACTACTACTACTACTACTACTACTACTACTACTACTACTACGACTACTACGACTACTACGACTACTACGACTACTACGACTACTACGACTACTACGACTACTACGACTACTACGACTACTACGACCACTACGACCACTACGACTACTACGACTACTACGACGACTGCGACGACTACGACAACGACGACGACGACGACGACGACGACTACGACTACTACTACTATGACACTACTGCTACTACCCTACGACTACTCGACTTTAGGTTACAGCCCCAGCTGCCCGGCTTCTGGTCTAGATTCGTGTTCGGAGTGGTTCAGGGTTTAGGGTTTAGGGGTTTAGGGGTTTAGGGGTTTAGGGTTTAGTTCAGTTCAGGCTGAAATCAAGCCATGCGAGGCTTCGTCGCGGAGGCCTTCCGGCCCACTAGTGGCCTTGAATTTCGGCGGGAATGAAGTGGTGTCCCAGGCGCACGTCGTTCAGAATGAGGTTCGGTTGTCGGCTCCATGGTCGACAACGGTTGATGATAAAAATCCTGCATTATCCATATTAAGGAATATACCATAATTCCTGTGGTTACTGGTTCTTAAGGTAATGCAGGATTTATACTCCAATGGTCAAAGGAGGGACCCTTTATATTTATATACCCATTATGTAGCCCATTATAGGGTAGGGGTCCCCATTAAGGGTCCCTCCTTTCCCCTTTGATATACCATCCACCGCAAGCTCCAACGCCAACCTCCAAACTCGAAGCACTCAACGGCACCCCCGACCGACTCTTTCCGTGGTTATGATATACAGGCGGCCCTCTGTAAACGCTCTATAAGCTTGTAAATATGGTAGGGTTGGCGGTTCCTTCGGTCAACCATAAACGACCCAAACCTCTACACCGAAAGCCCTAAACAACATCCCAAAACCCATCACGACCGCCCAACTGCAGCCCCTCCCCCTACTACAAAACACACAATAAATAAAGCTAAAGCCTAAACTACGAAAGAAAGCCTCCGACAGGATCTCGTCGTGCCCCTCCTTCATCACCTGACGGCAGCAGGCCGATCAACGATCGAGACCCTCCAGGCACACCTCGAGATTTTCGGCATGGACTTCGGGCTCTTGGGGGCTGTATATAGGGGCCTCCCCTAGGGTTCATCTTGCTACAGTCGAAGCTCAGAACGATATCCTATTTTTAAGAACCACTGTATATTCGGCTTTTTCAGGATGACGGCTTGGGTTGAGCCTTATTTAGGCCTGTAGTTTTTGACGGTTCATTTCTCTAGGGTTTCGGACCTCCGCATATCGGGATCTAGGTTTCACGGGTTTCATGGGTATGTTGTGCTTAGAGGTTACAGGGATTGGCAAGTGTTTCTGGATGGTTTAAGAGTTTTTGGGGTTTCGGCACTTAACTGTGGCTTCAGGGTCTAGAGTTTGGGCTTTGGGATTTCTGACTCTTGTCAGTACGGGTTCACGGACTGTATTGATAGGTGAGGTGATCGTCCATCATTCTGTGTTGGTGTCTCTATTCTGTTTCCCTGCATCCGGCCTAAACGCTAAACTGCAAGCAGCTGCTGGGTTGTGGTTTTCTCCTACGTATTGTTCGACGCTGCCATGTGGGGTGCTAGGATCTTTCATCAGGGCACTTGGCGAAGCAATATTAATATGTAGAGTTCAGGTGGGGGAACTCCGAGACTCTGACAGTTGGATAATATTCGTAACTCTGACAGTTGGATAATATTCGTAATATAGTTATGTTAGGCCCGCTATACCCTTTTTACTATCCCCCCCGAGTCTCAAAGCTGGATTTGCCCAGCGGAGGTGACAGAGTGCATCGGACGGCTTCTCAGGCCTTGTGCGACCAAGTTCTTAGGTCAAGAAAAGTTCGGGGCTGTGCGTGAGCTGCAGGACTTAGGGTTTAGTGACTTCTTGTTGTTTGTTTGGGTTTTTAGAGTCACGGGGTTGGTTTGGGGGGGTTGGGGTTGATGTCTTAGTGCTGTTCTGGGGGTCTTGTTTGTTTTACTTCAGGATTCAGGAGCTTACAGAGGGTTGCTCTAAGGTTTAAACGCAGCTTCAGGCGGGGATCTCAGGCCGCAGCAGCCAAGGGCCCAGGTCTGGGTTTCAGGATCTTTAGAAAAACAAGCAACCCCAGATAACCTACCTCTTTAGGGACTTGCATAAGGAGCGTTTAGGATTAAATTAGGGTTTAGGGTTTGAAGGAGCTATAAGCTCCTTTCCATAAAAAGGTAGGTTTCTAAGGGGTCCAGGTCGGGGCTAAGTATACTTATCCCTACTTATAACTAACCATGAACCTCCAAGTAGACCTGAAACCCAGAAACTCCAATATCCCTTAATTAAGGAATATTCCTTAAATTATGTTAGGGATCCTACTATGATTTAAGGAATATTCCTTAATTAAGGGATATTGGAGTCTCTGGGAACCCTGAAACTGTACACCCCCAACGACTGATTCCTGGGCCCTCACACCCTGCTGGTGCCAGGCACCGAGATCCGACGGTGGCCGTCGCGGCTGCTGAGGCCTCCTGGGCCTTCGGGTTTAGGGTTTAGGGATGTGGGATTTGGGTTTAGAACCCCTAAACCCTAAACCTAAACTAAACCCTAAACCCTAAACTAAACCCTAAACCCTAAAGCGGCTCACCTTGCCTTCCCCCTCAGGGATTTCTGGCGACCGAACAGCGAGTTGGAAAAGAGGCGCTTAAAAACAACAAAAAAAGAACCCTGAGTTTAGCTTGGGAAGACGGCGTCGCCAGAGTTGTTGGGCCTCGGTTGCGATAACAACAACAGGCTACCCTACAACCCGAGACCGAATCCCCTAAACCCTAAACCCAGAAGCCCTAAACCCCCCGAATTAAGCCCTAAACCCTAAAACCCCAAGCCCTAAATGCAGAGTGAGGTATTTATAGGGTTTAGGGAGTTTAGGGTCTATGGTTTTGGGTTTGTGTTTAGGGGTTCAGGCTGGCGTTTAGGGTTGAGGATGAGTCGTCTTACGGTTTGTGTCTAGGGTTTAGGGTTTAGGATTTAGGGTTTTGTGTTTTGGGTTTAGGGTTTAGGGTCTAGAGGTGTAGTGGGTCTGCACTGTTGGGCTGAGCCCTCTCTGAAGACATAAATGTAAGAAACTTCAACAGCATCTCATGCAGAACCGCAGGCCCCAGGATCTGTTCGATGCTTATGGGAGAAACTCCAAGCCCGATTGCTAACCCGAGCCCAACTTTTAACAAGCCTGAAACGCCCAACCTTAAGCCCTAAGCCCTAGTAGCCCTAATAAGCACGAAACCGCGCTGCACAACCCTTGCAGAACCAAAAGTGCACCACTTAACCTTCCTTCGAGGGGTTGGGTCCTTCCCGGCTGCCCTAAACCCTACTTGGAGGGTCGTGGGACTTAGTAAGTAGGTAGTAAGTAGACTTATAAGTACCTTAAAAGGGACCCTAAACGGGGTTATGGTACTTAGAAGTCCTTCAAACAAACAGTTACTAAGTCCCCCGACCCTCCAAGTAAGCCTACTTGTACCCCAAGTAACCTACCCTTTTAAGGACTTATATAAAGAAATCATATTAGGGAACCCTGAAAAGGTAGGTTCCGTAGGGTCCAGGTAACCCCTAAACCTAAACCCTAAACCCCTGAAAGGCCTTCGCAGCCTCCGGGGCGGCAGGCCAACGCCACGAAGAGGCGAACCGGCTGAGGGTTTCGGGACTTTCTACTAACTTGCGGACTCTACAGAGTTTAGAGTTTAGGGTTAGGGTTTCGGGTTTGGGGTTTAGGGCTGATTCGGGCGAAGCGAAAGGATCGTAGCGGAAGGGTTTCGGCTTAATTAGGGATTTACACGACTCTTATAGGGCTCTTGATTTGAAGCCGAAACCCTCTGAACCTAAACCCTCAGGACCCTGCACATCGAGACCGAAACCCACCCCAAATCCCAAACCCTAAACCCCCAGGGCCCTAAACCCTCGAACCCTAAACATTGAGCCCGAAGCATCCCGAAACCC
Organism: Symbiodinium sp. CCMP2592; assembly: GCA_905221615.1. Lineage (NCBI taxonomy): Eukaryota > Dinophyceae > Suessiales > Symbiodiniaceae > Symbiodinium > Symbiodinium sp. CCMP2592. The sequence goes on from CAJNDT010005940.1 coordinate 270,599, forward strand.
AACACCTTCAGCTTATGAGCCTGTGAAAGCCCATGAAAGGGTTTCGGTATTCAGCGTTGAGGGGTTTGGGGGTTTAGGGTGCCTTCAACGTAAAACCCACCTGTTTGAAACTCTCGATCTCCGGCCTCTATAAACCGTCTGTCTTGTGCCTGGCCCGCTTTGTCGGTCTTTTTGCTTCTTCAAGTTTTAGGGTTGTTGAAAGTGCTGCCTTTCTTGCTTTACCCCTGCCGTGTGTCAGCTCCACCCGCCCTGCTTTGGACATCGCAAATGAGGTTGGGGGACAATTGGAGTTCTCTTTCAGGCATGTTAGATGGTTTTGAAGTGATCACACTTTTGAACAACCATCAATCATAATACTCAGGGTTTATAGCAAACGAGTTCACCACCAGAAGCTGGTAATTTTGTTCCTTCGGTCCCTTTCTATGATTGCAGGAGGGGAGATCACAAAATGCTATCCTGATACCTATGCCCCCTGCATTATTTGATGTTTGTGGTGGCCCCCCGAAACCAGGCTAGACCCCAAACCCCTAAACCCTTAACCCCTAAACCCCTGGACCCTAAACCCCTAAACCCTAAACCCTAAACCCCAAGAGGCTTTCGATTTCCCTTGGCTTTCGATTTCCATAGCCGCCCCATAGACTTTGAGCCCGTCTACTTTTCGGCCGGGGGGCGGCTCTGGAGCTCAGGGATTTCGAGTTCTGGGGCTTCAGGGTTTAGGGTGTTAGGGTTTAGGGTTTTAGGGTTTTAGGGTTTTTGGGTTCAGGGTGTTAGGGTTTAGGGTTTTAGGGTTTTAGGGTTTTTGGGTTCAGGGTGTTAGGGTTTAGGGTTTTAGGGTTTTAGGGTTTTTGGGTTTAGGGTGTTAGGGTTTAGGGTTTTAGGGTTTTAGGGTTTTTGGGTTTAGGGTGTTAGGGTTTAGGGTTTTAGGGTTTTAGGGTTTTTGGGTTTAGGGTGTTAGGGTTTAGGGTTTTAGGGTTTTAGGGTTTTTGGGTTCAGGGTGTTAGGGTTTTAGGGTGTTAGGGTGTCAGTATGGTTTAGAGTGTATGGTGGTTTAAGGTGTTAGGCTTTAGGGTGTATGATGGGCTTTAGAGCCTTAGTAAGGGTTTAGGGTTTTGGAGTTTCTGCGCTTAGGGAAGTCTGGAAGCCTCCTGGTCATGGCGAGGCATTGCTAGGCCTGCTTCTTCGATCGGAGGACGGACAATGAAGCGGGTTTGGGGTATGAGGGCTTTAGGGGTTTATGCTGTTTAGGGTTCAGAGGGTTTAGAGGGTTTAGGGGGGAGTCTGATTTTTGAATTTTGGGATTTAGGTTGGGTTTAGGGTTTATTAGGTTTCGGGGGACAATCCCCAAAAGCCCCTATTGAAACCGTTGTTTTGGGGTTTCCAGTGTGGGGTTGAGGGTTTGACAATAGAAGGGGCCCCCACCATAATATAGGGGCCTTACATAACAATTAGAATAGGGTTTTGGGGCCCATTATACCGCAATTTTAATAAGGAATCCCCGAAAATAGTGTAGGTAACCCCTATAGTACCGTTCAAGAACGCCACGGGCTCCACGCAGCTCCTCCGCTTGGGAGCTGAACTGACGTGGAGCGTATACCTCAAAGGGGAAAAGGAGGGACCCTTAATGGGGACCCCTAGCCTATAATGGGCTGTATAATGGGTATATTAATAGCTATGTTAAGGGTATATACCTAGGGGTCCTTATTAAGGGTCCGTCCTTCTACCCTTGGGTATACCAGACACCCGAAGCGGTATTCTGGTTTACCCGAAAGTAGACTGCTCCTTCCAACAGGGACCGACATAGTCACGATACTCAATCGTTGTGGTCTTCAATCTTCGAAAGCACGAGAGCCTAGTGTAGGGTTTCATTAGCAATAACAGCCGTTTTTCGTCCCTACACATACTAGTAGCAGTACTAGCATTCCCGTACAATCTATTGGAAGTTCTTTTGTGTGACCTCTATGCCTCTAGATTGGTAATGCAGGTTTTTGCCCGGATTTCGTCTTCGAACTCCTGAATCTTGAACCTTTCCGGTGCAGGGTTTACAGCTTGGGGTTTAGGGCTTAAGGTTCAGAGTTTAGGCTTCCCGGTAAAGGACTCTGTCATTGTGGCCGGGCTGCGTGCGCTGGCACGGTTGGGCCCAGCTCTTGGCATCTGCGAGTGGCTAGGGTTGTTCGATCTCTTCTTACAGCCCTACGGCTTAGACCCAACGCCCAAAGCCCTAAACCCGCAACCCGCCCTGAACCCTAAACCGTTTTTGGGGAGCTGGCGGGTGTACACGTCTTTGTTGGTTAATTGTCTACGGTTAAAGGTCAGGGTGATGGGGTCAGGGTTTTTGGGGCCGGGATTTAGTTTTTGTGTTTTGGGCTTCGGGCTCCAGGGTCGGGGGTTTAGGGTTAGGGTTTAGGGTTTAGGGTTTAGGGTTTAGAGTTTAGGTTTTAGAGTTTTGTTCTATTTGCGTGATGGTTTCGGGCGGGAGTGTTCAGTCGCCAGCCATTCGCCACCTGAACCAGCTGATTGGTGATTCTAGACTCGAACCCAGAGACTCCAATATCCCTTAATTAAGGAATATTGGTAGTATCCCTAATATGATTTACGGAATATTCCTTAATTAAGAGATATTGGAGTCTCTGGGAAGCAGTTGTGGAACAGGCTACAGAAGCCTGCCTCGGGAGCTTGTCGAGCTTCCTTTTGCAATGCCTTGTGGGTGCCATGTGGTAACTCAGCATCCGGACACCCGGAACCTCGAACCCCAGCACAAAAACAGCAGTGTCCCAAAACCCTGCTCTACGTAAGGAGGCCCCCAAAAAAGGTTATAAACTTTTTATAAACCCAAAGCCTTCAAGCTCTCTTCTCCCAGGCCCACTGATCCAGCCAGCGCGAAAGGCCGTCGTGATCCGACAGGCCATGAGGTTCACGGTTCATTGCTAATCTACAAGCCAGACTTAATTCACATATTGATGCTAGACCATAAACCCTAGGCCCATATGTGTGCTGTAGTTTACTTGAACATCCTATTCTGACTGTTGAGGCCGTAAACCCTAAACCCCTAAACCCTAAACCCTAAACCCCTAAACCCTAAACCCCTAAACCCTCAATCCGTGCATTCGGCTTCAGGGGTGGCTGCAGACGTTTCCACGCAGTGCAAGAATCCAAGCGCTCGAGCCGAGAATCCCACACCCGCCCAAACCCCCCAAAACATAGAACACTAACATGGAAGCTTAAATACTTATAGGGTTCCTTCTTATAAGTATACTATAAAGACGCCCAAAACCCTATTACAAGTATACTATGAAAGACGCCCAGACACGGTAAGAGAGACCCCCAACTACCCTTTATTGTAGCCTCGAATTACTTCTTAATGGGAAACCCGGAGAGCCCAGTACCCCGAATTAAGGAATATACCTTAAATTATAAGGGGACGCATAATATGTTTTTAAGCCATATTCCTTAATTAAAGGGGTCTTGGGCTCCCTGGGAATATTCGAGCCGTTTAAAGGGTACTTGGGGAGTCCAACCCCGCATCGAGCCGTAAGCTCCCTAAGGCCCTAAAGCCATGTGCCTGATGTAGGGGCCTGAATAGTCAGAGTTAGAACAGGGTTTTGGGCTCCTTTATAGTATATTCATACTTCAGTAAGGAAATTTAGAATAGGGTTTTGTTCTCCTTTATAGTATAATTCTTCATAATACAGTGAGGAACCCGAAGGAAAAAATTACGAACTAGGCTTCTAAAAAAGTCCCGAGAGAACACCAGGCCACAGTACTGGATGTTTCCTAACCAAACCCCAAAACACCAAGTCCCAGACCATCCTAGTTGGAGGTTCATTATAAGTAGGATAACTATAGTTATAACCCATATTACGGGACTTGTAACCCCACTTATGACTACCCATGAACCTCCAAGCAGACCACGAGCCATACAACCCTGAACTCCGTAAATCCCTAGGCCCTAGTCATCGGGAACCACGGAGGTCGCAGCATGCCTCACCCGCAGCGTTGCGGTCCGTAGCGCCGCTCTCCGCCGCTCGGCGATGCCTTCTCGGTAAGTTGGGGGGCTGAATTAATTTTATCAACATTATTCTTAGGGGTTCCTTGCTACGACTATAGTATAAGATAATCCCAGACCCTACTCTAATTAGTGAGGCCCCTATATTACGGTTTAGGGCTGGGAGCTTCATTACATCAGGAGATTGAGCGGTATTGCAGTTTAGGCTTAAAGTCTAGTGCAGGGGCAAATCCTTCAGGTCTGACGCTCTGAAGCCCTAAGCCCCACCTAAACCCTAAATCCTAAATCCCTAAACCCCTAAATCGGTTTAGGCTTTAGGGTTTAGGGTGGCCCCTAACCCCCTAACCCCTTCACCCCCAAACCCGAAACTCTCAGGAACCTATAGGAACCCTTTAAGGAACTCTCTAAGGAACCCTTTCAGGAACCCTTTAAGGAACCCCCCAAACCCGCTCTCAACCGAGGAACACTCGCAGCCCTCAAAGCCACGCGTCAGGCCAAAGCCCTCCTCGCTTTCCGTCGTTCTGAGCAGGGGATGGGGGATTCGGCTACGGTTTAGGGTTTTTAGGGTTTAGGGTTTTTAGGGCTTAGGAGTTTTTAGGGTTTAGGGCTTTTAGGGTTTAGGAGTTTTTAGGGTTTAGGGTGTTTAGGGTTTAGGAGTTTTTAGGGTTTAGGGTTTTTAGGGTTTAGGAGTTTTTAGGGTTTAGGGTTTTTAGGGTTTAGGGTTTTAGGGTTTAGGAGTTTTTAGGGTTTAGGGTTTTTAGGGTTTAGGAGTTTTTAGGGTTTAGGGTTTTTAGGGTTTAGGAGTTTAGGGTTTAGGATTTAGTGTTTTTGGGGTTTAGGGTTTGGGGACTGCAATACGGGATCTAACTCACAATAGCAACAGCAAGAATAATCCTCATGACATTTATAATGAGGCTTTCTGGAGTTTAGGGTGTAGGGCTTGAGGTTTACCTTATTATGAGCCCCAAACAACCTTTCTTCTTCATGATGTGTAGAGTCCAGGTAAGGACTACTATACGGGATCTAAATCACAATAATACTAGTAAGAAGAAGGAGAGTACAAATAGGTAACATATTAATAATGTTACGAACCATAAGGATAGTAGTAAACAGAGCGATAATCATATTAGCAGTTGCAAAAATGCTTGATTAAAGGACTATCATAGGAATCCATTGCCCCGCTCCCTACTAAAGTACAAGCCAGAAAGTTGGAATATGGTTATCCTAAGCCCTTTATGGTAAATTATGATAGGGTATCCTACCCTGAAACCATATTCCAACTTTCTGGAGTTCCCTTTAAGAGCCAGGGCGCCATGGAAGACAGGGTTCTGCGATTCACCTCGGGAGTGGTGAAGGGCTTCGGGGGAGGATCAGCCAGACTTCGGTCGTGATTGCACCTGGCTACTTGGAGGGTCGGGGGACTTAGTAACTGGTTATTTTAAGGACTTATAAGTACCATAACCCCAATTAGGGTCCCTTTTAGGGTACTTATAAGTCTACTTACTACCTACTTACTACGTCCCCCGACCCTCCAAGTAGGCCGTTGCCTTGACCTCGAGAAGGCATACAAACAAGTGCCTCTGTCTTCGGAAAGCCTCAAGTTTGCTGTGCTTCTTGTGCGTGAGCCGACTTCGGGTGCCTACCGTTACTTCATCAGCAACAGTTTGCCTTTCGGAGGTTGTTCAGCGGTCTACGGCCTCAACAGGATCAGCCGCAGTCTGCTCCACTCAGCGACCTGCTGGTGCAGAGTGATCGGTGGGGTTCTCTACGACGACTTCCCGATGGATACCAGAGAAGTGCCGGGCTGACAGCTCTGCACAGGCCCCCGGATTCGGGAGTTTCCGAAATTCGGGGGACCCTAATATAGTACCCTAAATAACAGGGTCCTTATGATAAGGACCCTATATTTAATATAGTACCCTAAATAATAGGGTCCTTATGATAAGGACCTTAAATCAGGTAGCCCTAATTTTCGGAAACTCCCGTTTGACATCGACCTCCCGATGGGGGAGCCTTGGATGGCGCCATTCTCAGGACGCTGAGAAGGACAAAGAATTCTCAGGCAAGTTAGGGCCTATGATAATAGTATTGGGTATTGAACAATTCTCAATACTGTCGTATTGCAGGAGGTTTTGGGTGTGGTGCTTTGGGGTTTCGGGATTTGGGGCTGGCGGGCTTCTGGGTTTTGTTTAGTTTTTAGGGTGGTGTGTAGCACTAAACCCTAAACCCTAACGCCTGAACCCCAAACCCTAAATCTCGAGCCGGAACTGAAGTGCCAGATGGAACGGAACCTAATTGACCCACGACTTGATATGTGTCCTTTTCCATCGAAACCTGGGGTTTAGGGTTTAAGGGTTTTAATGTCTGTCCTTTCCATCAAAACCTGGGGTTCAGGGGTTTAGGGTTTAGGGTTTTGATGTCTGTCCCTTCAATCGAAACCTGGGTTCAGGGGTTTAGGGTTTAGGGTTTTTGATGTCTGTCCTTTCAATGAAAAACCTGGGTTCAGGGTTTAGGGTGGCATGCAACGCCCCGGAATTACATAGACCCCCAACAGCTTCCCGAGCATCCGACGCCGGAAAAAATACAACGCACCTCGAAGCCCAAGCCACGACCCTAAGCCATACGTAGGACCCTCGAAGACCTATAACACTAAACCCCATAAGCTGAAGCCCCATACCCTTGAACCAAACCCCAAACACCCTGAACGTCCCGAACCGGGCCGAGTTCGGATTGCTTTGCCGCATGCCGTGAGCAGGCCCTCGCGATTGCTGATCTCGTTCAAACCGAGAAGGTGTGCAGGGTTTAGGGGTCCTTTAAGGGTTCTATAAGGGTTACTATCACCCTATAATACGTCGTAAAGGGTTTTAGGGTTCAGGATTATGGGGTTTAGGGCCACGGCATTAGGGGGTTTGGGGTGATGGGGTTTGAAGCTGGGGCTTGACGGATTTTGGGGCTTTAGGATGGTTTTAGGATGTAGGCTTTGCGGTTTAGCATTCCAGGGTGTAGGCTTTGGATTCACGATTTGGTATTGAGTTTTCAATGTTTAGGTTCAGCCCAAGTCCCAGATTTTGTCATCGTACGCACCTATTCCATAGGCTAGTCTTTACTGGGGCCCTAGCAGGAGAACCTCAAGAAACAGATCCAGCCCGGAACCGCCATGGTGCTGTCATATGCCTTTTGGATGTTGCTTTTTGGGCGAGGGGGTGAAATTAATAGTTACCCAGAGGCTCCATATATAGTACCATTATGGAATTAGGTCCCAAAAGACCATCCATATCATGGCTTTGGGGACCTAATTCCATAATGGTACCATATTTGGAGCCTCTAGGTTAGTAAGGTCCACTGTATGCGCTCGTAGGTGGACTTGAAATAAGCCTCGCACTCACTGCTGCAAATCCTGGGCTGCCAGTGATTACGCACGTGGGATTCGTCACTTCCCTTCCTCGGCACGGCCAAAAAAATTCTGGTTTTGGGAGCCAGTGAGCCGCGCTTAGAGGTAGCCGGTGCAAAAACGTCACAGGGAACAACAACAGCAATACTTTAGGTACTGCCCGAATTACAGTAAGAGTCTTTAATAGGGCTACTATAAAGGTCCTAATACATCTATACTATGAATATTATTCAACAACTACTGAGTGGGGGCCGTACCCAAGCAATACTATGGTCCAACCCTCAAAACCCCGAGGAGCCCCGAATCCCCCCAACCCTAAACCCTAAACCCTGAACCCGAACCCCTTAACCCCTAAACCCTAAATCCTAAACCTCTAAACCCTAAACCCTAAACCCTAAACCCTAAACCCTGAACCCTAAACCCTAAACACTAAACACTGAACCCGAACCTAAGCCCGAATCTCCTGCAGGTCCCAGAGGTCCAGGGCATCGCTGTGGAGGCCGACAACCCTTGGAGTTCCGGGTTTAAGCAACCCCCAAAGCTCGCAACCCTAAACCCTGAACCTCTCAACCCTAAAACTTATCAACCCTAAACTCCTAACCCCTAAAGTCCTCAACTCCTAAACCCCTAAACCCTAAAGCCCGAAACCCCTAAACCCTAAAGCCCTTGTTGGGGTTTTCAACTTTAAGCTCGATCCTTTCAGGGGTCCTGAACGTCAGGATTCCGGGGTTATTGTATGTATAAATACTTGGAGGTTCATGGGTAGTCGTCAAAATTAGGGTCCCTTTTTTGGGTACCCTAAATATTAGGTGCCGTATTATATTAGGGACCCAAAAGGGGACCATAATTTTGACAGCCACCTTCATGGGTACTTATCAGTGGGGTTATAAGTCCGTTACTATGGGTTTATAACTGTAGTTATCCATGGCTTTAGGCATTAGGGCGTTAAGGGCTTTCGAGGTGCGGGGCTTCAGGGTCGTAGGCTTTAAGGCTGTAGGGTTTACAGATTTAGGGACAATCCTAAACCCCTAAACCCGATAAAGCCTAAATCCGCTGTCTAGGCTACTCTTGCGACACGAGCTAAGGCACGCGCATTGGAAACAACTGCTGCATGTTGTGAATGCAGACACCCAAATGCGAAGAGGATCGACTACGCCCGGTCTCGGTTAAGCGCAAAACCCACGACCTAACCCCTATATACTGTAAGCTACTTTTTACACATTAATTTGCTTGCATGTGCTATGAGAGATACTTGTTACTATATGAGGTACTATAAGGTACGATGTGATAAGGTACTATGGTGTACTATAAGATACTATTAGCTACCTATAGTATGATTGTAGTTCCTTTTTGGGTTTATATAACCAATTTTATGTTAACGATCCTAAAACGAAACCCCAAAAAGGAACTACACTGGAGACTATAGGTACTGCAGTACTGAGCAGCCCCTTGTTGTCTCGAGGCCTTAGCGCAGCTGGCCTCCCTGACGGCCGAAGCAGTGCCTCCCTCGAAGCTTTAGGGGTTTAGGGCTTAAGGGTTTAGGGTTTCAGGTTTTGGGTTGAGGGTTCAGGGTGTAAGGGTTTAGGGTTTGAGGGTTTAGGGTTGAGGGTTCAGGGTTTAACAGCTTAGGGTTTAAGAGTTCAGCTTGACGGCTTAGGATTGGAGGTTTTGGGGTATCAGGCTCAGGCTCCAGGGCTTGAGGGTGTAGGGTTTAGGATTTTCGGCTTTAGGGTTTAGGGTTTTAGGGTTTAGGGTTTAGGGTTTAGGGGTTTAGGGTTTAGGGGTCAGGGTTTAAAGTTTAGGGTTTTAGGCTTTGATTTTCCGGTGGGTTCGGATTTTAACGAGGCTTTCCTTCGGACTTTTGTTTGTGTCTTTGGGTCCCTTTAATGTGTGGTCTTTCGTTATTTTTGTATTTTACATTTTACATTTACACTCGTTTGCGCATGCATTATCTATGTGTTTTCAATTTGACACGAAGTTATGTGTGTGTATATACTCGTATGCTCATATGTATATGCGTGTATGCATATGGGTGGTTGTGAAAATTATGTTCCATTTTCGGCTCCCTATTAAAAATACGGCACCTCCTATTGAGGGTATCCAAAAAAGTAACCCTAATTTTGACAACTACCCATATACGTACATAACATCGGCGGAATGTTGGATTAAGTATGTTCCCAGAAAGCCCAATACCCCTTAATTAAGGAATATACCTCAATTTATAAGGGGTTGATAGTATGATTTAAGCTATTTAGGGGGTATTGGCCTCTCTGGTTAGCCCCCTCATCAAGGACCTGACCCAGAGGCTTCGCGTTGGATTGCGGGTCGCTTTTAAAGAGCGGATCCCTGCGTTATTTTCTGGGTTTAGGGGTTTAGGGGTTTGGGGGTTAGGGGTTTAGGGGTTTAGGGTTTAGGGGTTTAATTAGGGTTTAGGGATGCGTATTCTGTATGACAGGGATATTGAAGCCTTTGGGCAGAGGCTGGGGGCGTGAGGCTTTGGAGTGTGCGAGGTATGATATAAATATGCGTTCATCTGACGCTCTACGTGTCATTCTGTGGATTGAGTAGAGGGAGCACAGCCTTATTCTGCGGATCTCCCCCGTCCCTCGCACATAAGAAGCTTACAGGTCCATGACGGCTTCCGGTGAAACCCTGACAAAATCTTCCGTGTCCTCGGACCAGGAAAGCTGCTTCCCGGAAGATGCCCGTGAGAAGAAGCTGGCTGAGATGTGCCTCGGCAGGTAGGGTCCGACATACCGTAGCCGAAAAAGACCTACCGTTTTTTCTGGGTGGTTGTCGCTAAACAATAGGTCAATAGGTGCCGCATTATATTAAGGTCCCAAAAAGGGACCCCTAGCTTTGACAACCACCCACATAGTTCCTTAAAAGGCTAGGTCTTTTGGGCCACAGGTCCAGGTTGAGTGTTGAAAGTCCCCCCCGGGCATGTGGCGAAGCATGCACTAATCGCGGGTACAAGCCTGGGAAGCTTGTCCTAACTAGGGTTTAGGGTTCCAAGCTTCTAAACCCAAGGCCCAAATTTTGAGTTGATCTTCGATCGATCAGAGCACGAGCCTGTCTCACTATGTTGCTTGCTGCACCAACTTCCGAGACGTTCTTCCAGACAAGGTCGACAGGCTCTTTTGTCTCTTCTTTGTCGGGGCTTCGGCAAATGCTGGCTCCGTTAAAGTTCTAGTAGTTTGTATTCTAGATTGGGGTCCGAGTTTTCTGAAACTTCCATGTGGCTGCTGCAGTTGTCCAAGTACACCGCAAAGCCTAAACTGTTTGTTAACATCCGCTCTTCAGATTGGGTTGTGTGTTTCGTGTTTTGTGCAGAAGCGGTTTAGGGTTATGGCGCCATCGAAAAACCCAAGGCAATCCCAAACGCAACACCGCAGCACGCTTGCTTTCGAGAACCACGTGAATAGTTTTTGCTAAGGTTATCGCCGTGTCCCTGATTTCGATGTAGGGTGCACGGTTACACGGGGTTGCTAGGCCATATGGGTACTAGCCCACCCTACTTTTCATGCTGGACATCCAGAGCTTGGCTTCCAAGCAACCATGGAACACATGAGCCCCACACCGAGCCACATAAGGGTACTTAGAAACAATTTTTTAGTTTTTGGTTATTATAATCCCTAAGAAACAGCTAATTTTTTTGCTAGGGTTCTAAGTTCAGTATAGTCAACCGACCACGCACGTGACGTGCATTGCTTAAATGTCCAACCCTAGTCCCCGAAGCTCCGCATTCTCCTGCCCCAACCCCGAACCCGATCTCCCCACAACCTCACCATGATCCATTTGTATCCCCAAATCTCATCCTTCCTCCTCTTAGTCCAAGTTACCCAATACCCAACCTTGAAACTTTTTTTGGGTTCTTAAATTTTCATAGGACACGGACAGTTTATATAACCTTTTGTTTCTGTGGCTTATTGGGGGAGTAAATTCTCCTCCTCCTCCTCCTCCTCCTCCTCCCTACTGCTGCTGGCTTTTGGTTTCACAGGCTCCGGCTCCTCCTGCTACTCTTACTCCGACTGCTACTGCTCCGGTTCAGGGTTTTAGGGGTTTAGGGGTTAGGGTTTAGGACTCCTACTGCTCCGGTTCAGGGTTTTAAGGTTTACGGCTAAAGGTTGGGCGACGACCGCCTGCGCTACTCAGCGTTGACGGCCTTGGGCTTTCTCGGTGACAAGGTCCGCAAGGTTTCTTTGAGGGTCGAAAGGCTTTATGGTGTTGTCATTGTGTTTTTTTTTGTGCTTGACGGTGGTAAAGGCTTACTATGAGCCTTAATAGAGCCCTGTAAGGTTTTATCGGATGTTGGAGTGCTTTTGTTCGCTTATAAGGTTTACAGGGTTTTTCGGTGGCTACAGGTGTTCTAAGCTTAGTTTTGGGGCTTAGAGCTCAAGGTTTGGCTTTTGCGAGCTCGTCTCTGGTTCATTCAAGTCTTTCTGATGATGTTGATGTACATATTTGAGGCTCGGGTTTCTGGTGCTGGGCTCCTTAAGGGCTTCTGGTGCAGGGGTGCTGTTTCGGGGTTGCCTTTTTCAGAGTTTCATGTTGCAGCTGAAGGTGTCTTCTTGCTCTTGTCTGTTGTTGGCACTGTCATTAAAGATTTGGGGCACTACCGACGGCCGCATCAGCTTTGCTTGTGCCGGCGAGTTGGCATTTGCGCGTGCAGGTCTAGTAATTTCTGCAAGACGAGCCCCACTACAAATCACAACGGACAGCAGTGAGCACCTCAGGCTTGACGCCGTGGCAGGTTTCAATCCATAGGAGCCACAACGGTCGATCCGAAACCCGAAACCCTAAACCTGATGTCCCATCTCAGCACTGCAAATCCGCAAAACAAAAGAAGAAGACCAAAAATAGTAAGCCAGTAAGACGAATCATACGAATGATAAGAACAGGAGCACAGTAGACGAATACAAGTACTACTCAGAGCATTAACAAGAATAATGAGAAGACTAACACTCGGAATATAAGAACAATAGCAATAACAAGAATAATATCAAGAAGCAGAATATTAATCAGACGAATAAGCACTACACTACCCCCTAATGCCAAATGAATAAGCAAGACTTAGTACGTCATGCTTAGTAAAAAAGCCCGAAAAGCCTGAACCCTAAAACCCCTAAATCCCTAAACCTTTAAACTCCTAACTCCTAGACTCCAAAAGTCGTTGGGATTGGGGTTTCGGGCTTTCGGGTTTTAGGGCTTAGGATTTTAGGGTTTTGGGGGTTCCAAATAAAAGCCGTGATGCCCCAGGTATATACCCTTAATATAGCGATTATATACCCATGATATAGCCCATTATAGGGTATATAAGGGTCCCCATTAAGGGTCCCTCCTTTTCCCCTTTGAGAGCCGGCTGGCGAGAGGCCCCTGCCAGTCTGCTTCAGAAGGCGACGGAGGCCCCGCACTGGGTGGGTGAACATAAACCTTAAATGGTTATAAGGGTTTAGGGTTTAGGGTTTAGGGTTTATAAGAGACCCTATACATTTCTCTTAAGGGGCCTACTCTGGGTTCTAGCATCTTGCAGACCCAGGATGGCACAGTAATCCCCACAAAGTTGGAAACTGGGTTAAGGCCAAACAGTGCTGGGAGTCCCTATACATTACTCTTAAGGATGGAAACTCCAACTTTTGGGCTTATACTGTAAACCTGGGAGTTTCCGAAAATCAGGGGTACCTTAGTTTGGGATCCTGACAATAAGGATCCTACTTTTTAGGGTACTATATTAGGGTCGGCTATTAAACCCCAGGAAATACGACATCCAGCCCCTGGATTTCCTGTTTCCCCTGCTTTTGGGCGAAATCCATATCCGATTTGCTGCAGCAATCTTACACCCGTCAAAGCGACCGGATATCAAATCTTCACTTTGTTGCTTGCCTTCGGGCGAATTCCGAAACTGTCCTAAGCCCATCCATTGGGGTTTCCGCCAAGCTTTAAGGCTCTCAGTGCTGTACTCATCTCATTCCTGTCCCCTTTAACCTGATGCTTTAAATCCCGAAGCCTTCAGCCCAAATTTCAAGGTACTGTAACGTGTTTGCAGTCCTGCGCTTCTGGTAGCATTCAAGAAGTTGGATAAGAAATTGGGTTTCGGGGGTAGGGGACCCTGAATTTCTTATTTCGTTTTGCTTGGTTGTGACAGATTCTAGCACATGTTTTCCCAAATCCAGCGATTGGATTTCTTATTCAATGTTTTCTTATTCAGTGCTGGCGCTGTAGTTCTAATCAGGTGCTATAGTTGGGATCCAAAACGGGGCCCTAAAGAAAAGAACTGCCTAAATGGCCTGCTTTTGGGTCTGCTTTAACCTACCAAAATTTCAATATCTAAGTATTGTGTAGGGTCCCTCTAAATTCTATATTTGGGTTCACGACGAGAATCTACAAAACATAGGTATTGGTGCGTTAATGCAGGGTTGAGGTTTCGGCTCCAGGGAAGGATTGTCCCGGTTCTGAACCCTAAACCCTAGACACGAGTGGTTGGGACGGCTGCCGGCTGTCAATGCTTTCAATGGGGGTAAGAAGAGCTTTATCGTAATGTAGCAGCCGGAAGAAGTGCCAACACTTTTACTTTTGGATTCCCGTGGTCATGAGCATGATACCGTCATATGCCCCCAAAGCCGCATTCTAATTATTCTACTTACAAATCAGGTCTTACCACTTTCGAGTGTCGGGCCTCGTAGCCAGGGACATGCACCGCTTAAGGGACACCCTGATGATGTCCGGCAAACTGGAACCCCTTGAAGTATGCGAGACGCTGCACATCACTTGGAACACCTTGGGATGATGCATGCAAATGCTCGGTTAGAGAGCCATTCCCAAACTGTATGGTAGTATGGGCTGCCTTTGGCTGCGATCGACTGAACCTCAAAGTGCCCCAAAGAAGACCTGCATGGTCCTCCAGACAGCAGTCGAGCATGTGCTCGTCCAGGTCATCGCGGCGGAAGGAAAACTTGCCAGAGCGTTAATGAGTGCTCCCTTGTAGCTGCTGTAAAATATTGCTACAGTATACACCAGAACCCTGTTCTGATTACTCAGGCGCCATCCAGTAAGCCTCTTCGTCGCCCTTATAAGCAATCATAAAAGTATCTCTTGCTTGGAGGGTCGGGGGACTTAGTAAGTAGGTAGTAAGTAGACGTATAAGCACCCTAAAAGGGACCCGAATTGGGGTTATGGTACTTATAAGTCCTTAAAATAACCACTTAGTGAGTCTCCCGACCCTCCAAGTAAAGGTATCTCTTTTCAGACCCACGGAGGATTCCTTTAAAGGGGCCCTTTTACTCGCCGGACAGGCTCTCAGCGATGCCGACCTCACGACCCGCCGTTCGGCTGCACTGTGAGGTTGAGGGTCTACGGGTCTAGGGTTCAGGGTACTTACTTGGAGGTTCATGGTTAGTTATATGTAGGGTTGGGGTTATAAGTAGGATAGCTATAGTTATAACCCATATTAAGGGACTTATAACACATTTATAACTACCCATGAACCTCCAAGTAGGGTCCCAGATGGTTGGGCTTGGTGGTTTGGTTTAGTTTAGTTGAGGGCTTGTCAGTTGTGGGACCTCCTAAGCTCGACCAGTGCAACCAGGGAAATTCAAGGCCAACCGAAATTCTTGAATATAGAGTATATGCCCATACACCTAGATGCAAAGGTTCCGTGAATCCCAAACCCCAAATCTAAATCCTGAGTCGATACCCGCCAACCCTGAACCGTCGGAAAGGACCAACCATGCTGCAGCTGTCGTGTTGCACGTGCAGGGGCTCTTAAGATGGCAGCTTAGTTCGCCAGAGCTTTGGCCTTCGCATTCGAGGCTTTGGAACGGCATCTGGCACCCGATGATGCTGCCGACAATAGCCGAAGAAGGTAGATTCCCTGCAAACTGGGCTGGACTGCTCTCAAGTCATCACGGCCTCCGGTCGAAACTGATGCGGCTGTGGCTTGGCGCACCAGCTTGAGCACTAGCGACTGCGCAGACCAGAGTCCATTCTGATGAGGAGAACTTCACCTACATGTCCTCCAAGGGACAGGGCAAAGGCGGCAACAAGCGCCAAAGGAAGTCCTGAGCAGGCTGAGGCTGATAGAGCTGTTGATCATGCACGCGGTGTGAAGGATTTAAGGCTGGTAGCTTCGCACACAAAGCAGTAGGATCTTCGATCTCAGCTCGCAAACAGCCGCCTAGCTAGACGGATCCAGGCAGCCCGGGCTGCTACTTTTGAGTTTTGCAACCGAGGGCGGCTACGATACGTGACTGATCCCTGTGGTCTGCGTCGTTTTGCGGTTCGGGGTTCAGGCGCTGAGAGGACATTTGTGTTTGGGCTTTGGGTTGTGAGGTTTGTTCGAGGAGCCTACTTCGGATTTAATGTAGGGGCCTGAATAAATTCCAATACTATTTTGCGGGTTCCTTATTAGATTTACAGTATACCAGGACCCTCCTTGTACCCCTCCTTGTACCCTAGCTCAAATAGGGGTATATTGTCCCAAATTGGAGGTATTTAGAGTCGAATAGAGGGTACGCGGAGGGTCTAGGTAATGGGCCCCAAAGCCCTATTCTGATCATTAAGGCCCCTGCAGTATAGAACCCCATTATAGGCCCCTTATAGAACCCTTTACAGGGACCCTTCAAGGAACCCTAGTTTAATCATTAAGGCCCCTAAGAGCTGATGCCCGCAAACGGGTCGACTCGACATCCCGGCCGATCCACGGCCCCACGTTCCCCACGCAGTACCTACCTGTTGGGTTACAAGGTGCCCTTGATTCAGGAACCAGGGTTCAAGGCTTACCGGCAACTAGGCATGCCTGGAAATCTCTAGGGCTTCTTGCTGCGATTTAATGTGCTTTTCCCGCTTTTTTATGACGAAATCTGGGTCTCTGGGCCACCCTAGGCCCTGAGCCCTCAACCCTAAACCGTGCCCCGAGGCTGGGCAGCTGTGGGTGCAGTGGGTGCCATGGGCGAGCAAGCGGCGGCGTCCAATGCTGCGGCCCGGGGTCTCAGTGTCACAGCGTCGGGTCGTGCAGGGATTGCCTTGGCTTAGTAACTTAGTAGCTGAGTAGGTAACCTTGTTAGGGTTTAGGGTACTTCATCATAAGGGGCTCTTTTAAGAGATCTATAAGGGTACTATATTAAGGGTGCGATACGGGTTTAGGGGTGACCCTTAAGTTTTGGCGTTTATGGAATCGTACCATGGTTGAAAAGACGAACCTTTTTTGGGCTAGGGTACTCGTTGGAAGGCCCAAGACCTTTCCTTTCTGCTCTGAAGTTATATGGGAGTTTGCGAAATAGGGGACCCCAAGATAGTACCCTAAATAGTAGGATCCTCATTATAAGGACCCCAAGATAGGGTACCGCTAATTTTCGGAAACTCCCATATTATGAATCCTTTCTAGATATTAGATATCCTGCTGCAGAATCCTAAGCCTTAGGCTTCAGGCCGTGGAGTGCAGGGGGAGAAGGTGAAAGGGTTGCGCCTCAAGTTTTGGGAATGAAGTGTTCTATATCTGCAGCCTTTGGGGAGTTTAGGGTGGCGCAATACAGCGGACAAAATAATTACATATACCATTTGTTGGGCTCCTCCTTATAAAATATAGTAAAACATACCCCAGATCCCTTTTCTAACAATTAAGGCCCCTATAGTAGGGCTTTGGGTTTGAAGCTGGCTTAACGGTTTAAGGTTCAAGGGCCTGAAGATGAAGAGCGGCTGGGGGTTTCATAGTGACATTAGGGTTTCTGAAACTCGGAGGTGCTTCATTGTTTAGGGTTTAGGGTCATTGGGATCCTACGGCTTCGTTTACCTACAGTAGAAGCCCAAAAGTTGGAAACCCCATAGCCTCGATCCTTAAGAGTAATGTATAGGGAATCCCAGCACTATTTGTCCTTAATGCGGTTTCCAACTTTTTGGGGTTTACTGTATGTTTACCTGATATTTGTGACATTCCCCACCCTACAGGTACCAAGCAAGCTCTCGAGGCCTTAGCACAACGACCAGAACACTCTAAACACAACCCTAAACCCTAGACCCCAAATCCTAAACCTTAAATCTCCCACCCCAAAGCCGTAAGCCTTCAGCTGAAGCGCAACGGCCCCAACCCCGAATCGCTAAATCCCTGCATCCTTAAGCCACCCACCGGTAAGCGTTGAACAATTCGTATAAAAGCTCGACTCAAGCCCCTGAAGCCCCTTCTAGATCTAAGATCTTGCAAAATCTTTCTGCTAAACCCTACGCCGAGACCCTAACACCCTCAAGCCCCAAACCCTGACGACCCCGAACTCCAGACTCTAATCCCGTCTGCCTCACCAAATCTAGCAAGCCTTTCGACATGTTGTCAACCTGTTTTTTCAACGAGGACACTGTTGCACTACAATCGCATGACCATTTTGACTTTCTTCGGTGTTACGCCAAGAGCAATGCGTGAGCTTAAGCCATTTTTGCGCAGTGACTTGGTGAGGGAATGGACGTCCGTCTCTTGATGGAGCAAACTCCTTGCACGCATGCTCACATAGCTGCGAATCGGATCCCACTACAAGACGGACCGAAGGATTTGCAGACTCTGACCGGGAATGGAGCTGTTTTAAGCCCAATACCCCTTAATTAAGCAATATACCTTAAGTTAGAAGGGGGCGCATAATATGATTTAAGCCATATTCCTTAATTAAGGGGTATTGGGGCTCTCTGGGTGCGCACGGTCAGCTTCAAGCTGCTCGGTTTCAGCTTTGTCAATCGGCAGGGGTATCCAAAGCTCGTCTCGGCGAGCTTATGTACCAGCGCCGCAAGGAGAATGGTGAGCCGGATGATCTAATTGCCGACATGGGCATTTCCGAAAATTAAGGGTACCTTATTTGGTGGTCCTTGTAATGAGGATCCTAGTATTTAGGGTACTATATTAGGGTCCCCAATTTTCGGAAACCCCCCAATTACCGACATGGGTAGCAGGTTTCATGGGATCTAGGTCGTGTGGCCGATTATGGACTGCATCTGACCTTTCTTTGCAAGGGCTGAACCCAGAGGGTCTTTGTATACTACAGGTATGGCCTTAGGTCCCAAAACAGCATCCCTATTATGGTGTAGGGAGCCTGGTTCCGTAATTAGTAGTAGTAGTAATAGTAGTAGTAGTAGTAGTAGTAGTAGTAGTAGTAGTAGTAGTAGTAGTAGTAGTAGTAGTAGTAGTAGTAGTAGTAGTAGTAGTAGTAGTAGTAGTAGTAGTAGTAGTAGTAGTAGTAGTAGTAGTAGTAGTAGTAGTAGTAGTAGTAGTAGTAGTAGTGGTAGTAGGTAGTGTAGTAGTAGTAGTAGTAGTAGTAGTAGTAGTAGTAGTAGTAGTAGTAGTAGTAGTAGTAGTAGTAGTAGTAGTAGTAGTAGTAGTGGTGTATGTATGTGTGTATGTGTGTATGTATGTGTGTATGTATGTATGTATGTATGTATGTATGTATGTATGTTATATATATATATATATATATATATATATATGGGGACTCTCTTGCTAAGAAACTTTTGGAGATCGGCTTTCCTTGCCAGCACACCAGGGTATCACAAGCACAAAGATCGTAGTGTTTCGTACAGAAGTGGGCAACGTGGGGCATCTGTCCGATCTTTAAAGAAGTTAGAGGGACCCTCAACCCTCAACCCTAAACCCTACAACCCTAAACCCTAGACCCTACGCCGCCCTACACCTTAAACCCTAAATACACCCTAAACCCTAATCCTTAAACCCCAAAAGAACACTTATCGAACCCGTTTTTCTTCACCGCCGACCCCCCCCCCCAGAGACTCCAATATCCCTTGATTAAGGAATATACCTGAATCAAAAGTAGGATCCCTAATCTGATTTGAGGCATATTCCTTAATCAGAGGATATTGGAGTCTCTGGGTTAGCTTCACCGCCCCCCCAGATCGACGCGCTGATGGGGCTGCTGAAGTCCCCTGAGGCGGCTCGCCGCGCCGTGCGGAGCCCGGCAGTTCGGCGTTCAGGGTTCTGAAGTGTTTAGGGTTTGGGTGTTTAGGGGTTTAGGGTTTGAGGGATTCAGGGTTTAGGGGTTTAGGGTTTAGGGGTTTTAAGGGTTTTAAGCGTTTTAGGGGTTTTAGGCTTTAGGGGTGTAGGGTTTAACGGTTGAAGGGCTTTTGGGTTAAGAGTTTGGGTGCTTTCGGGGGTTTTAGATGGTGCTTTCTATTCAAAAGGGTTGGATCGATGTAGGTCGTATAAGGTGTTTACAGGATGTAAAGGGATTAATGTAGGGGCCTCGTCAGTGATTAGACGCTGTCTCTGGGGTATACTCTTCTGGAATGACGAAGGACTCCCTCTCCCCCCCTCTCTCTCTCTCTATGTTTTTTTGGTGAGGGGGAGGTTTAGGGTTTAGGGCCTTGGCGCTGTTCCATCGGGTCCTAAAAAGAAGCCTGCGAAGCCTAAACAGGGGACCCGGTCGCCGGTCGCACTGGCCTCGAAGAAACGACTCCCTTAGTGTGAATGACTGACCGGCGTGGGATGATACTGCATAGCTACGCTAGGCTTACCTTTGATTAGTAGGGAATGGAAGAATCGGGTACAATTATAACTACTATTACTACCATTCTTCCATTCCCTACTAGCTAAAGGTAAGTATGGTCGTGTATGGCACGAGAAGCTTCCAGAACGCAGATATCCTTGGCAGAAACGCTCAAGACTTCCAATGACACTGAAAGTATCACTGGATTCCTAGCACCGTAAACCTTAATGCTCTACACCCAATGAACCCTAAACGCAACTGAAAACCCGCAAGCCCTAAACCCTGCATGAACACTAAACTACAAGCTTGAAGCATCTCCCCAGGCGGGTGCGAGTGCACTGGCTGCCATGGGAGCATCGGTGGGAGGGGGGGGTGTGTTATTGTTGGGGTGAGGGTTTAGACTTGTCGGGTGGTTTTGGAGTTCAGACCGACCTGGGCCCTATACCTTGGGTATCGGCCCCCACTCAGTAATAGTTGAATAAAATTCATAGTATAGATATATCAGGACCTTAGTAGTAGCCCTATATTATGGACTCTTACTGCATGGGGGCAGCACCTAACCTACACCGTAAACCCCTGAACCCTAAACGCCTGCTGCGTCCCAGGGAGGTCTTCTGAGCTAAGCGCTCGGGCAGCATTCTCTTGGTTTGGCCCAGAGAGCCCAATACCCCTTAATTAAGGAATACCTAGGGTTCCTTTAAAGAAATCCTTTAAAGGATCTATAGGGTTTAGGGCTTAGGGGATTCTAATACCCCTTAATTCAGGGATATGGCTTAAATCATACTATGCGCCCCTTATAATTTGAGGTATATTCCTTAATTAAGGGGTATTGGGCTCTGTTGGTTCGGGCTTCCGGCACGCTTTCAGCTCTCTCGCTAGACCTCCGGTTTTCGCCGAAGTCTCCTCCCAAAGCGCAAGGGCCAGAGTTTGAGTGTAATGGTTATTCTGAGATATGGGTGGTTACTGGAACTATCACTCCAAATGGTATTGCGATAGCTGCCGTCAGAAAAGTTTTTCTTCTTCTTACTATTATTCTTTCTACGATCACGGTTTTCATTATTACTGCAATGTTCATTAGTGTCATTGTTTTTTCAATGTTCTCAGTATCATTATGATTCTCACTGCTGTCGCCACAAACTGATGTTCAAACCGTCCTGAATCCCCAGGTTCGAAACCCTACAGTCCTTAGAGTTTCAGGGTTTTTAGGGGTTTTAGGAGTTTCAGGATCTGGGGGTTGAGGGGTCTCAGGGTCTAGGGTTTAGGGGACGGGTAGAGGTGAATAGCAGAGTGTTTCGAAAATCCTGCTGCTCTGGTTGGTGCTGATCTTCCTCCTCCTACTGTTGCTTCTACTTCTACTTCTACTGCTGCTGCTGCTGCTGCTGCTGCTGCTCCACCTCCTCCTCCTCCTCCTGCTGCCGCTCCTACTGAAGCACATAAGCATAAGCATTTTACAGGGATATCCCTACCATAACGGGCTTCATTATAAAGGGGGTTTATATGGGATATCCCTATCCAAATGTTTGCTTATGTGGTTTTTTTGGCGTCCTACGACCCCTGCTGCCCATCCTGCTGGCGGCGACTGAAACCCTCCACATCGTCCACCAGCAGCCTGCCAACCCCAAATTTTACCACCTGAAGCCTTTGGTTTCGAACACCTTTCTATCGGGGCCTCGATAATTACGTATATAAGGCTTCCTTTAAGGGTCCTTTTTAAAGGGGTCTATAAAGGATTTCTACCGGCCCGAAGCCACCAACAAGCTGCATAGCTGAGCTGCTAGGCTTCGAACCCTAACCCCCGAACATGAAGGGTGAACTTTCACCCCAATCCTCTTGTTACCCTTTCCCTTTTTATTCCTATCTGACTGGGCATCATAGTGATAGGGAAAAGGGTACCCTTGTTATAAAGGGGCAACTCAGCCTCCAAGCTGTGCCCTTTGGAGGCGTTGCCCTCAGCAGACCTCGTGGCGACCCTGACCAAGGATCCCGAGGCCCCTCTGGGTTTCAGGTGGGTGGTTGTCAAAATTATTGTCCCCGGTTTAGGGTTTAGGGTTTAGGGGTCCCTATTATAATACGGCACCTATTATTTAGGGTACCCAACAGGGGACCATAATTTTGACAACCACCCAGGTGTTGGGCTTGGGTTTTTAGGACTTACTTTAGCCTACCAGACCCTAGATTCGTGTGGTTCTTATGATAAACCCTAATATGGAATTTCTCGGAGCCCTACAAAACTGCAGGTTTTGGTAGGTCTAGGGTACAGTGGGCTTGGGTTTAGGGCTCGGGATAGACTGCGGCTAGTTTGCACGTGCTCGTTGTCCCACATGCCTGCCTTGGAAGCCGTCAAACGTTTGAGTCGCGATGTCACACTCTACCCCTGGACTTTGGTGGGCAGCCGTGCCAATCCCTAAACACGCCTATGTAATGTAGATCCACAAAACCCTAAACCCTGTAAACACGAACCCTGGATCCTAAACCAAAAGATGTTTCGTGCGATGCGGAGAAAACAGCAAGAGGCTGGAACAAGTTACCACACACCCAGCAATCAGTGACAAGATTTGACAGGCTTTTCCATTAGGCGTGGGGTTTCAGAACATCAGGTTGTTTTTTGGTGTCCTTATGTCCCACACGGCTGAAGGGCCACTGAAGGGCACGTGTTTGCGGATACTTATAATGAGGATCAAAATATTTGAGATGTGTTTCGGGTTTTTGTGAAGTTTACCGGTCAAAAACTTCAGTGCACCTGAAGCCCTTGCGCCTTAAACATCCCTAAGCTCTCAACCCCAAAGAGCTCTCACGGGTGCTTTGGGGTTTTTGTGCATTGATTCTGAACTTAGTCTTGCAGGTAGCGGTTGCGGGGTGTAAAGGTAGGTGTAACAAAAAGAAGACAGGCTGGTCTTGCATCCTTCAGGTTGACTTTTTGGGGGGAGGGAACTCAGCAACTACTAGCGTTAAGAGAGGATGGAGTTTTGTGGCTATCGCGTTTCGTACCCTTCACCAGGAATAGCAACAAGAACACTATGCAGGTGTCACAAAGTATCCCGTCGTCTCGAGAATGAAGGCAACAAGTTGCTCGAAGAGGCTGTTCGCGGTGCGAACAAGGGACAAGCACGGCGGGCGTCCTAATCCCCGATCGAGCTTGCTTCTGAGCCGCATAGAGGCGTTTTAAGGACTTATAAGTACCATAACCCCAATCAGGGTCCCTTTTAGGTTACTTATAAGTCTACTTACTACCTACTTACTAAGTCCCCCGACCCTCCAAGTGGGAACCGCTGCCCGCACGTGATTTCTGAGCTATGTCTGACCGGCAGCCTCAACACCCTAAGACCTGAGACCCTGAAAGCCTAGACCCTCAAGCCGCGAAGCTACTCCTTGACACCCTTCCCTCAACCCTGAACCCCTAATTAACCCTACACCCCCAAACCCTAAACTCCTAAACCCTCCCTTAAACCCCCAACCCCCTAACCCTCAAACCTAAACCCCTCACCTTGAAGCCCAGCAGGTGGTGCCTGCACCACCCCAAGCAACCTCGGGCGGCCGCCCCCCAGCACGGCTGCTGATGCCGCGCTGCTTGCGGCTCAGGGAGTCAGGGGGTTTGGGTTTTTAGGGGTTTAGGGGTTTAGGGTTTGGGGATTTAGGGTCTAGGGGTTTAGCGGGTTTTGGAATCTAGGGGTTTAGTGGATTTAGGCCGCTCTGTTTTTCAACTCGTTGGTGTGGCGGTCGAGGGCTTCCAGGCGCTTCATTGTTTAGAAGTTTCGGCTTCGGTGGTTGGTGTTTGTTGTTCCATCGTGGTGTTCTTTATTAAGAGCCTCCTCTTTTCGGTCCCCTATCACGGTCTTGGATTGCCTAGGGCTCAAGTTTCTGCGAGGGTTTTGATGGTTTATTTCAAGTCTGGACCTGTTGGACACCTCGGCGCTCCCTAAGACTCAAGAGTTGAGAGCGTGCTTCGGGCTTCGGGGTTAATAAAGAAGCACGAACAGCTACGATTCTTCGGGGTTCCGGCAGGAAAAAAGGCCAAAGCCCTTCTCGAATCATAAAACCCTAGGAGCCCGGTAACCTGCTGGACAGGTTACCAGCCTGGTAACCTCTCTGGGAGGGCCTTTGCCTGGTAACCGGTCTAGCAAGTAACCGGTTCCAGGGCCCATGCTTCAGATTGATAATCAGGGATTCAGAAGCGAGAATTGGCCAATGGCTTTGGATTGATATGCCCGGATCAAGACTTAAAGGCTGGTGTGGCCTTCCTTCTCTTGGCTCACCAGGTAATTGTATAGTTTTCCACAGGACAGCTTAAAGAACATGTGTTTCAAATCACTACGAGGGTCAAATCTGAGGACTTACGGGAGAGCCCATGCCAAATGGCACAGGTGCACATATATATTGTTCTGATTTGGCCGGATGCTGAACTGCAGGACCACTCGAATAACATCCCCAAACCTTGGGGCCACCCCCAAACCACCCTAAGACCCTAGACCCCTAAGCTTTAACAAGCCGAAACGGATGAAATCTAGAAATCTCCCATGTGCATGCACGTGTTTTCTCCTGCATGCTGCGAGCTGCGTTATCAGCACGTCGGAAGATTCTGCAGCAGCAGCAGCGACAAGGACTCCGACCCCCCCAGCCTTGCCAGCTGTATATGTTGCAAGGGCTCCTTGAGTGTACTGTGCACATATTTGTCGCAGCTGCTTGGAATTCCATCCTGCCGGCATAAAGCAGAATATTTCGGCAGCTTTTTGGGCTGCAGAGCGCCGTGAGTGAACCGGCGGCCCCTTTAGTTGTAGGATGCCCCCCAAGAAAAAAACATGCCCACCTGATGATGCTGATGAAAGTCAGCAGCCTGATGATGGTTGCGTGGATCTTGATGACAACGACTCAGAGCTGCTTCTCAGCTAAATTATTATTTGATTCTGCTGCATTAGCAACTAGTACTGCTAGTGCCGATCTATTGCTTGGCTTCAGGATCCTTCTGAAGGATATTCTCGATGAGTGGCTTCGGGGCAAGCCGGAGGGTTCGACAGTGTCTCTGGCGGCCATGATGCGAGCATCAGAAGCAGCTTGCAATTGCATGTACACCTTGTGTGTTGGCATGCCATGGCATGGTGTGCCTGTCCTACACTATAAAAATTTGCAGCCTGCAACTTAAGGACCATGATTGCCTGCAAGAGTTCACCTTCATGTGCGAAGATGCTGTTGAAAAGGCCTTTGATGTATTGGCTCCCCTATGTGCCCAATTCGGCCTGAAGCCACCGCTGCCATCGAAATTCAAAGCTAACTCGCAATCATTTAGTAATTTGTTCGTGCAGTATATATGTAGACATATACAGACAATCATATACATGAAGTCTGCTCCGATCCGAGACTGCATTTATGTGGTGCAACCACGAGCACGGGATCTTCGGCTCAGCAGCGAAGAAGAAGGAGATCGAGGTTGCTTCTGGATCGTTCTGTGGGTTCTTTCGCATTTCTGGGTGTGTGTGAGTGTGTGTGCACATGGTCTCATATGTATACAGCAGCACTTCAGGCTTGGGCCATGAGCAATGCCAACACCCTCCGAGCTCGCTTGTGTTACATTATTCGGCTGTTTCGGAAAACACCGAAGAGATCGAAGTGCATTGGTTAGCAGATAGAGCTAGTCACTAATATATATATATATATATATATGTTGCTATATGCTAGCTGAGGCGACAGAAGACCCAGGAGCTGAAAGACATTCTTCGCTTGACGCTGATTGCAGAAGGGAATGATTGGACGGCTGATCCGGCCGCGGAGGGGGCTGACCCGGAGGGTGAATCGGCCCATCGGGCTGATGAGCAGGAGGAGGAAGGGGATGAGGAGGCGGATGAGGGCGACCAGCAGGAGGGGGATGAGACTGGCCACCAGGAGGGGGATGAGAGTGGCCAGGAGGAAGGTGACGAGGCACGGCAAGCGCGGAATTGCGAGGGGAAGGGGATGTGGGCTTTAAAATCCGATCCGTAGCCCGACAGGAGGTGCCGCCAGATCCGCAGGAGGATGAAGAAAACACGGGCGACGATGATGAGGAGTGCGGTTTTCGTGCGCTTGTTCGAGCTCGCTCGCTCTCAGCTCTCAGCTCTCAGCTCTCAGCTCTCAGCTCTCAGCTCTCTCTCTCTCTCTCTCTCTCTCTCTCTCTCTCTCTCTCTCTCTCTGCCATATGTGTAGTAGTGTTGGCTATAATAATATATAATAATAAGCTCTTCCATTTGGAGGCAGAGCCCCCTGTGCTGAAGAAGCCTGCCGCGCGCACGAGTGACAAGGACAGGGCGATCCAGTCATGCACAGAAATCATTCGGACATATTCGTCTTCGTGAATGTGTACATGCAGTCTTTACATGTCATAGCAGGATCACAAGCCGCTCATTCAGCATCCACCTTCGTGGGATAGCAAATCACGAGAGCTATTGTTGATGAGATGTGATGAACACGAACTGCCGGCTTTGCAATCCAAGCTGTGGCTTGATATGATCATATGCATCAATCGAATGGAAACACATAAAATTTTGTGCCCTGTTTCACATTCATGCATGCATGTGCTGAGAAATAAGGCGACTTGCGAACCGCCCTAAGAAGGCGTCTGGAGCACCTGCTGATGCGCGTGGCCGTGGACGTGGCCGTCGTGGGCGTGGTGGCCGTGGATCGCGTGGACGAGGTGGCCACAGCTCAGCAGCGGCCGCGAGTGAACCGCCGGCCGAGGACTCGGGACCTGCCCCTAAGAAGCGCAAAGCTCCGGAGAAGGAGGGCTCTCGGAAGAAAGGTGGGGTATTTGATCCAGCTGTACATGTACGTGTACATGTACGTAATCATATAATATGTTGGCAGGCCCAGGTTCGGTTCGCTTGTGCCCATCGCTGGTTATCAGCGCGGATGAACGAGCGAAGCTTTCTCAGACCCTGCCAAAGCTGGCCCGCTATCGCGAATCTCAACAGCATATAATTATATAGTCGATATGCATGCATGATTATATATTATATAATAAGCCTGCAACCAGCCCAGGTGATGCCCTACTGGACTCGGGGTGAAGTCGGAGTTGTTCGACAGCCGCTTGAAGATCAGACCAGATCCCAGGCATAGATCTAGAAGTGCAATGCTACATTTGGGAATCGGCGATATGGTGTGAACTCGTTTGGGGGTTTCTGGAAGGTGCTCTCTATTGCCACTTGGAATGTTCGGGAGAAGGTGACATGGGAGGAGATCCTTAAGCCGTGCATCAAAGCGGATACTGGTCCGCAGTTTGGGGTGTGCATCGCAAAGTGATGTAGATCAGCTGGATCAGCTAAGGCCCGAGATTTGGACAAGGGTGGGGACTTGGAGACGGTTTCTGCTGAGTTTGAGGTAGCCAAGAATAGGCTTTCTGAAGTCTCGAAGAGTCGCGAGTGATCGCGGGTGTGGTGCTGTCAGCCACACCGGTTTTGCTTTTAAATGGATGTCGGTGTGAGCCCTGTCCACAATTATAACAATAACATGTACATATGTTGCTGTGTACATATACCTGTGATCACATGATATCATATTCTGCATTTGTGCTTGGTCGTGCTATGAGAGGGCGCATGCTGCAAATCCATGCGATGATCGCATCGGCTAGCCTTACTTAGGCCTGTGCTTGAAGCTGCTGGCTCTACCACAAAATAGTCGATATTGCATACATGTTCATGTTTGCATATGTATATACACATGTGTGTGTGGGGTACACAAATATAATTTTTCTCGCTCTATATGCTATATAATTATATATATATATATATAATATATGTAGAATGTAGAGTGCGATCATGAGGTTGTATGTATAGCAGTCCGGCCACACAAATATATTTTTTATGCACACACCACATACACGCGTCCCATGATACACACATCTCACATAACAACCCACCCCCCGAACCCCAAACCCGAAGCCCTAAACCTTTTCCTTGCACCCTGAACCTTAAGCTGACTGCTCATGCGAGTGAGTGTGCGAGTGATCAGCATGAGCACTTCATGAAGTGACTTTTGCTGCTGGATCTGCATGCAGTGCAAGCGTTTCTCTGCTACGAGCTGTAGCTACGCCAGGGCAGGCGGTGCACAAGGCCATGGGACGACCCCTAGATCTCACCGAGCTGCAGTTCAAGCTGCTGTGCCACTTGCACATACCGTGCATAGTGTGCCTAGATAGCAATCAGCAGTTGTCCTAGCTATCTCTGATCTCGCTTAAACATAGCGACGCTGCATCCGAGGCTGCATGCCCTGGACTACATCGCGGTCACGTCGCACCGCCGACTGGGCCGAGAACCTTGGCAGATTGCAATCGACTGGGTCATAATTTACACATATAGCAGTTCTGGTGCTGGGGTCTCGGATCAGGACATCGATGTGTTGGATATGTTTGCCGGCTGGTGTGGAGTCTTCTGGGCAGCTCGCGGTGCCCTTAGGATTTCCATAATAATTGTCATCAATGTGCACGTGGTTGCTAGGTTGTGATCACTTTGACATATTCACCGGTTTTCCGAGGCAAGCAAGGGCTGCGACCAGCCTACTACGAAAAGAAGAAGAACCACTCCCATGATCTATCTACCCCGCAGCTCTGCCCGCAATATGTTTCAATGCAATATCCTAATCCCTGATTCGCCCTGAAGCTTCCTGTGTGCATCTGAGGCAAGGGTTTCTGATATACCTCCAGTACATCTTACGACTGAAGGAGGGAGCGGTCATGTTCGCCGGCCTTCCCTGCAGTAGCTTCGTCTGGGTGTCGCGAGCTAGCACAGCCCGCTCCAAAGCTTTTCCTATGGGAGACCCCTCGAAGCCTTCAACAAGGAGGGGCAACCTTTTGGCGGTCCGCTGGGTGATTGGAGCTGTCATCGCGCTGGTGCGCCGATGCCAATGGGCTTGCGAACAACCGGGAAGTTCATTGCTGCCATATGTCGCGGCAGTGCGATTCCTCATGCAGATCAATATCTTCGGGCTGGGATTCCCACCAGCACATATCGTGCGCTTGTACCTTTGCTTTATTATATGCTGTATACTGAAAACGCCTGAGCCTGTAGACATAAGTTGTCCAACCGAGCTGGATGGGCCACTATGGTGCAAGAACATTGAAGCGAACGATGGTCTTCGGAAATATGAGGCTTGCTTGCAACCCTAGTGCTTCTGGGTATATAGATGAATCAGTCCCTGAAGAGACCCCCTAGACCAAAGCAGAAAAGTCAGAATTCAAGGACCTGGCTGCAGCAACTTGCTGAAGCGCAAACGCTGGATCCTGCGAAGAGGCAGAACGGCAGCTGGTGTTCGCAAGGTGTTGTGACGCGAAAGAGGCGACACGATGGAACGGTAGCTGTGCGACTCAGCTCGAGATATTTCTGTGCCACATATCTATGTGCAGTATAATATATATATATATATATATATATATATACACATACATATATACATATATAATTATATATATATATATATATATATATATATATACATATATTATTATCTGAGGACCGGGGGACCGCAACTCACCGGCACCGAAAACTATCCTGCAAGATTCTGCCGACGGATCATGCACTTTCACAAAAGCATGAGTCTAGTGGCTTGTCACATATATGTGTTATCCCTCTGGGTTTTCGACTCTGCCATATGATGCTACAACATCCCAGGACATCGGATATGTTCCGACTGTGCCTACGGTGGAAGACTTCGAGCTCGCTCCTGTCCCGGTGCCCAATCTGCATACTTCCAGATCCCCCAAATTCGACACCCAAAAACCAGAACCTTAATCCTATAGCTCATTCCTGGTGCATCCCGGCTATATAGCCCCGCTGCACCTCAAACCCCTAAAACCCGAAACCCTGAGCCCTGAATGTCATATGAATCGTGTGGTGCAACAACCCCGCACCTAAAACCTTGCAATCCTTAAGAACAGCAGTGCAGACCCCGAGTTCCGTATTTTCGCCAGAAATCACGAACAGGTAGAGGAATCCCTTTGGGCCCCTGGCGACCTCGTGCCTCGCTTCAAATATTGCTAGGGCAATGTGTTACTGCATGTATATACACGTGTACCTGCAAGCCATGGATGAGGAACCACTGGTTTTATTCCTCAAGCAAGAGATTCGCAACCGCTCCTGGAGCCCACGGTGGCCGCTTCCTTTGTCGACCCAGCCTGCTGAGTACCCGTACTGACGGCTGTACAGAAGCTTCTTCAGCAGGGCAGGGCCTAGGGCTGCTAGGGTGTGCTGGGATTCAGAGCTACACGCACAGAGTAGTTCAAGCATGTATGAGGGCCCAGTCTTCCCGAAGCAACAAGCCCGACCAAATTAGTGATGGGATCCGGATCTGGCGAAGAGCTTTAAAACTTGACAGGCTCAAGCTCCATATTATCGCGATCAGCTTTATAAGATCTGCTGCGATTACATGCTGAAACATGCACAGCTTTTGGCTTGAAAGTTTGATTCCTTGGAGCCTCGGTGCCCGAAGCGTTCACAGGCCAGGCTTGTGAAATCCCAGTCCCCAGCCACAGCACTAATTAATCAAAAACCCTATGTATCCCCAAACCCTAAGCCCTTAAACCCTAAACTTCATGAACTCGTAATTAATTATAAATGCCTCCCGGAGGAGCCGACCTCGTCGGTCCACTCCACTCCTCGCCGGGCGCGCGATTGCCTCAGTCATACCGGATCGAAGCTCATCTAGATCGATCTAATTATATATACATATATATATATAATGCACTATATATATAATTAGATCGATCTAGATGAGCTTCGATCCGGTTTCGGTAGGCCACTACGGGTGCTACTAGTTGTTATGTGCAAGCACTTATGGATAGTGCAGTAGTACAAGTCTAACGAAATTGTAATATATAGTATTCTAGTCGTATACGTAATTAATTATAATATTAATAGTCATAGGAATATGACTGGTACTAGTAGTACTAAACACTAGTACTTCTACTACTACTACTACTACTACCACTACTACTACTACTACCACTACTACTACTACTACTACTACTACTACTACTACTACTACTACTACTACTAGTGCTACTGCTACTGCTACTGCTACTTTAGCTACTACTATATGCTGCTACGACTAGTACTCGTACTAATACTATATACCTCATGTACTAGTACCACTACCTGTAGCCCCGACACTCCCAAAGCCATTGCCGGCACCACCACCCTCCAAGCTATTGGGGCTGCTAGTCTCACTTTGTTTGGGGCTTTGAAGCGAAATGTGGGGTCAGTTGGGGTCAGTGTCTGATGATTTCAGAGTTGGCATGGTTCCTGGGATGCATTTAGATAGCGTGGGCCTATAAATCATGGACGTCGTTGGAATCGATCATGTGCTGTGTAGGCCCTGATGCTGAGTTGTTTGGGGATTCTGGGATATATACATGTATATATATATATATTACTACAGAAAACATATATACATATATATATATATATATGTGTAGAAATAGGGAGTCATATATGTAAATATATATATATATATATATATATATATATATGTTTTTTATGGGTCCGAGGGCTTTGCAATTGGGTCTCAGCAAGAGCTTTGGGCTATTCATGGGATGCGAGGATATATTAATCAATTATAAGGCCTAGGTGTTACGGAGTTTCGGGGGGGTTATGGTTAGGGCGATTGGTATTGGAAGGTTTGGGCCTATATGGCCGGTATATTGATTGGGGCACCGATCCCAAAAGTCCAGCACCGATCCCAAAAGTCCAAATGTTCCCGAATTACAAATCTGTAAGCCCGAGACCCTAAACTGTTATATATGGACGATATGAGAATCTGCTGGGTCTATGTGGGGGTTTCTGAATACTTTGAATTTGAAAGCCCCCTCACCAAGCCCCTGGCAGGCCGGTGGATCTCTTCGAACCCCTCAGTGGGGTGCCCCGGGAGCTCATGGGCTTCAGGGCCGAAGTTCTTGGGGTTTTAAGGCTTTAAGGTTGTGGGTCTTCAAGTGTCTCCCTAGGGTCTGGTGCCAGTGGCCGACAGGTGTGGTTAATAGGGCTTCGGGGCCTTGGCAGGGTTTATCCTCAATAGGATCCTATTGGGTTACAAGATTGCATGTGTGAATGGGTTTATATCCTGACTTCAGCAAGACCTTCAGCCTCAGGATTGGGGGTTTTGGGCTCTAGGGTTTTGGTTTGTCCAGTATTTGCTAATGCATTCTGGATTTAAGGCGACGGTAAGGGAATTTGTAGTTAAGACCACGGCATCGAGCATGAGTTCGACCATGGGGTCTTTTTCGGGCTGCCTAGGGCCTAGGGTTTAGATTTGGGACATTGCAGGGGTCGAAGATGCCAGCCAGGACATGTAGGGTGGAGCCTCCAGGGTGTATGTGGGTATTTCGGGGTATTACGACCTTTCGGGGTATTACGATCTAGATGGGTACTACGTAACACACGGATATTTCTTGATGTTCGATGCACAGACTCTTTAGCGATATAGCGGGAGCATATATGTAGGGGCCTCGTGGTAATAGTATATATATAGGATCCCGGAGGTTTCAGGCTTTAGGGCTTTAGGGTATATAAGTAGGCAATAGTTTTTTTTCCGGCATGTGCATCGACCAGACTGTACTGGTGTTGGAGAATGGCAACCGCTTCACGGATCCTGGCTCAACCTCGCGGATGCGAGTTAAAACGCCGTTGCGAGAAGTGGATCCTGCAGACAAGCTTGGGAACACACGTTTCTTCATGTCGAAGCTGTTAACCCAAAGCGGCTCTGGGCGGACACGCGCGACAGCCCATCATCGCTTTCGCAGAGGCTGTCGCAGTCGCTTTCGCAGTTGCGCAGCAGCGACCCAGGAGTCATTGATGAACTCGACCTGTCGTCCCGTGTCCAAGGGACATCGGAGTGATCAGGTCCACATATTCTCGACGCATGGGTCGTTCATGAAGCCGTGGCTTCTTATCGAGATTGGAGAACTCCGCCAAGCTATTGGGGCACCCCCCCCAGCCAGAGCTCTAGGGCAACTCTTGGTAGAAAAGAATATAGGAAATATAGTAGGATTTGGGGATCTTTTTCTATATATATAGATATATGTGTCCATGCTGTGTTTTATTAATTAGTACATTCGAATGCTTTACATTCGCAATGGTAATCCCCCAACCGCTGAACTGAACAATCCTGCAATAAATCAATAATATATATATATATATATATATATATATATATATATAGGCATTGCATTGGCCGTCTAATATATGGGTTTTAGCTAGTGGCGGCTCTTGCACGGTTGTTATAATATTATGTGCTAACTCCGAGCCGAATTCGGCGAAACCCAAAAGCCTCAAATCCTTAAGACCCTAAAGCTGTGGACCCTGGTAATTTAAACCCCTTGCACCCGGGTAAAGCCCCAGCCGCTATAACCATAAAGCCCAAAACCTTAAACCGGCCTGGCCAAGCCCCTTTCGGCCTAGATCCCATTCCCGAAATCAACCCTGTTTCCGAAACCCCGAAGCTGCACTCAGCCACCGAAATTAAAGTCCCGACCTATACCCTAAACCCTACAGCCCTCAGCCCTCAGCCCCTACAGCCCTATATCCCAATTCCGACAACCCTAAAGCCCTAAACCTCTATAGGAGACCCTAAGCACTAAACCCTATCTTCCAATTAAAAATCCCAATCCGTCTGAGGCCGCGAGTCTTCACGCCTTGGAGGATCGGGCCTTTGGATATATATATATATATATATATATAGGCATTGCATTGGCCGTCTAATATATGGGTTTTAGCTAGTGGCGGCTCTTGCACGGTTGTTATATCATGTGTGTGTATATATATATATTATATGTATATATATATATATGCTTTATGGGCTCAGGGGGTTTAGGAGTACATGGGCTTCAAGGGTTTAGGGGTTCAACGGTTTAGGGGCCTAGGCTAGGCGTTGTCCGAGGGATTTGAGTGTGTAGGGTTTTGGATTTCGGAGTTCAGGGTTTAAGGCTCTAATAGGGGTTCGAGGGTTTTGGGGTTTAAGAGTGTAGGTGCTTGGGCTGGGGGTGTAGGGATTTCAGGATGTAGGGTTTTGGGGTTTAAGAGCTTCGGGTTTCAGGGTTTAGGGGCTTAGAAGTTTGTACTTGGGTTTGGGGTTTTGGGGAATTGTGCATTGAGTCCGAGGTACAAGCTTGCAAGTGAGTTTATACTTGGGTTTGGGGTTTTGGGGAATTGTGCATTGAGTCCGAGGTACAAGCTTGCCAGTGGGTATCGGTACCATCCATACCAGCCATCTGTATTAGAAATATATACGGTATATATTAAAATAGGGATCCAGCTAGACAAATTATTGCTCTAGGGGTTGGGGTGTAGGGGTTTAGGCCTAGGTGTTGAGGGCATATTGCTCAGTCGTAACCCGGTTGAGGTGCAAACCATATCTATAATCATAATGGAGCATCGAGGAAGTGGCCAAGCGCAGGGTTGAACCTTCAATAGAGTGCCCTGGTGATGGATATTGCCCCTTAATCCAGAACCCCATGGCTGCTACACGTAATCAGCGCGCATTTAAATCCAAAGACGGGCCTCCAGACCTCAAACCCTGGGCATGCCAGCAGCTGTGCAAAATCTAGGCTTGCGCAAGGGGGGCCCCGGAACCGTAAGAAGAGGGCCCGGAACCGTAAGAAGAGGGCCCGGAACCGTAAGAAGAGGGCCCGGAACCGTAAGACGAGGGGTCGGAACCGTATATTGGAACTGGCCTACTTTGCGCTGCAATTCAGTCATCCTTTGCGTTAAATTTCGTGCAGGAGCTCTATGTCCAGCCGTGGAAATGGTTCCGGGTGCACGAATGCCGGTTCGGATGATGGTGTTGCGGCGAAGTTTCTAGCCAGAGCAAAGAACAGAGCAGCACTGCTGCAAACTGTGAAGAGGCCTGCCCCACCCAAGCCAGCAGACAAGAGCAAAGCACCGTCGACCCCCAGCCCGACAACCGCTAGCCCTGCTCCTTCCGGTGTCTCCCTGTCAGTTCAGTCGCATCTTCACTGCAGATAATGAATGTAGTATGTGCATTCGCATTCTACAGGAAGTGCATGCTGTGCATGCAAGCAGTATCCGAGGACTCCTGTCAAGTCTCCAGAGCACAAGAAGACCCGGGTTCTGGGCAAGACAGCCCCGGCCAAGCAGAGGACCCTACGAATGCTTATTCAAATCCGAACCTCTAGCCAACTCTATCCCCTAAACTTAAACCCTTAAACCTAATAAGCCCCAATAAATCTCTAAGGCCCCTGAACCCTAAGCTTTCTCCTGGGGCATCCACTGAGAGACTGCCCGACGATCGCGAGACTGCCTCGGAGTGATAGGGTTTAGGTTTCTGAATGTTCATATATACATATATATGGGAGATGTGTTGTAAGGGCATCGGTCTAGAAACTTTATTACTCTAGGGGCGTGGGCATTATAAATAGTCCAATCAGGGCTCAGCAGGGTGATCGACTTGTGGCCGTTGGGGCTCTGGGGTTCTAACTCGTTACTGCGATCCGATTGTGAATATGCAACCCCTGCCGTGATTTTCCGATTGAGTTCTTGGGGTATATATATATCTATCTAGAGCCGTGTACTTATACATAGGAGTACGTATGTATGTGTATTATATATATATATATATGTATGTATGTATGTATGTATGTATGTATGTATCGGC
This sequence comes from Symbiodinium sp. CCMP2592, assembly GCA_905221615.1. Taxonomy (NCBI): domain Eukaryota; class Dinophyceae; order Suessiales; family Symbiodiniaceae; genus Symbiodinium; species Symbiodinium sp. CCMP2592. The sequence continues at coordinate 306,081 of CAJNDT010005940.1, forward strand.
TTCGCGAGATCGGGCTATCTTATAAAAAAGGCCCGCCTACATATAGCTAGGCCTGTACATGTTCGCACCAATACATGTTATGGCTAGCTCGCATAGTGCCAGCAATCTTTTGAGCAATCTAAATATTACAGTTATAAATATGCAATATATATATATATATATATATGTATTTATATATATGTATATATATATACTCCAGGACTGAGGAGGGCAAGAAGCCCAAGTCGATGGCGAAGACCCAGGCGACCCCGGATCGTCCGAGAAAGAGTCCATTAGCTGCAGTAATATTATTTATTAATATATAGTACCTGTAAAAGAATATAATATTTTAAACGATTATATATATAGATATAGAGAAATATATATATATATATATATATATATAATATATTCTACTGTATAGCTGCGAATCATGACAAGGCTGTGAGGCGCCAGTGCCCAGCAGCCCAGCGGCTACAAGATCGAATGTGCTCAAAGGCACACCGGCGAAATCCCCGGCGCCGATGTCTGTGGAGGAGCTGCGTCCAGCGGCTCGAGAGACTTGGAGCTGGGCCCACGAGCCCCGCTCGTGGCACGGTGCATGGGACGATGGATCGTGGAGCTGGGGCAATGCTTGGTGGTCCCAGGACTACAGGAGCAACTCATGGCAGGCATCGGAATGGGGGAGCTCGGAGAGCTCTTCGGAAGGATGGGGCCGTGGTTGGAGCGACGATAGCCTGGCAGAAGCCCCGGTGCCGAGCCCTATTGCTATCAGGGCTGCCTTGAAGAGACCTGCGACCACGGAGCAGGAGCTTGCCCTGGTGGAGTCCGAGGCTGATTTGGTGGCCAAGACGCAGCTGCTGGATAAGTTGGATGCAGCCGATCAAGATGAGCAGGAATCGGGATTGCGCAGCCTGGACACGCAGTCAACGCTTGTGTTGCCGGGTGGCCTGGATGAGGACACGATGCAAGCTAGAAATCCGCTACATATATATATATATATCTAATTATATATCATAAAATCAGATGATTGATAGGCCCATTCGAGAATAAGACCCAATTGCCCAATAGCACCGTGCAGGATTAAGGCGGTGTATTATAATGTTATATTATTAAATTATAATATAATTATACATATTATATATATATATATATATATATATGATATTATATATATATAATAGGGTACTATATATATATATAGTATATATGTATATATATATATATGTGTATATATATATATATACACTATCTATTACCCTAGGGTATATATATATATATATATATTATAGTATACAGTTATATACCAAGCCCTGCAGGAGGAAAGCAGAGAGAGTCCCTTGGATCCGGTGCCGGAGGACAGGGAGCTGCTTAGGTTTAAAATATTAATATGTACATATTAATAATTATATATACATAACCCTAGGCCCTAGGCCTGAAGTAGCCGCTCCAGTATGTCTAGATACAGAATTATATAACGATCCGATCGATCTCTTTACTGCTTCGAGGCCATATAGTATAAGATCTAGCGCTAGGCACGGACATTTCGAAACCCGGAAAGGATGCGGAGACACAGGTCGCAGAGTCCAGGGAGCAGCAGATCCCACCGGTTCCGGAGACGCAGGTCGCAGAGTCCCAGCAGATCCCAGCAGTTCCGGAGACGCTGGTCGCAGAGTCCCAGCAGATCCCAGCGGTTCCAGAGACGCAGGTTGCAGAGTCCCAGCAGATCCCAGCGGTTTCAGAGACGCAGCTTGCAGAGTCCCAGATGAAGCAGATCCCAGCAGTTCCGGAGACGCAGCAGGTTGCAGAGTCCCAGAAGCAGATCCCAGCAGTTCCGGAGACGCAGCTTGCAGAGTCCCAGACGAAGCAGATCCCAACAGTTCCGGAGACGCAGCAGGTTGCAGAGTCCCAGAAGCAGATCCCAGCGGTTCCGGAGACGCAGCAGGTCGCAGAGTCCCAGAAGCAGATCCCAACAGTTCCGGAGACGCAGCAGGTTGCAGAGCCCCAGAAGCAGCCGCAGGCCCCGGTTCCGATGGAGATCGATCAGCCAAAGAGTGCAACGGGTGCAGCTCTTGGATTGGATGGGGAGCCGATGACAGTGGAAGATATTCGCGACGCGCTGGACAAAGCACTCGCAGCACCGAACCAGGAGTCCAACATCGATAAGCCTGCTGTGCCGAGCCCACCGACCCAGGAGTCCAGCATCCGCAGTCCTGCAAAGCCTCCTGTGCCGAGCCCGACCCACGAGCCCACAATCCGCAGTCCTGCGAAGGCTGCTGTGCCGAGCCAGACCCAGGAGCCCACAATCCGCAGTCCTGCGAAGCCTGCTGTGCCGAGCCCGACCCGGGCGACAATCCGCAGTCCTTCGAAGGCCACAGTCCACAGTCCCGCGAAGCTTCCGCCGAGCCCTCCGGAGATGTGGAGATGCGATAAGCATGGCAAGCCATTGACAGCGGCAGCATTGTATTCCAGATTCTACAGATCCATCAGGAGCAGGGTCCCCAGTAGATCTTTAAATTTAATATATAACCATATAATATATATAGCTTAATAATAGCCCCAGTTTTATAATTCGCCAGGTGACAAAGCACCGGATGCTGTCAGGGAAGAGTTCCAGAAAGCCGACAAGAGCCCTTGAGACGATGTTTATGATTTGCTTTGAGGTGCTCGTACTAGCACTAGTGCTCATAGGCCTCCCTATTCCGTGTTAAACTGTTTAGAGGTCTAGGGTTTCGTTATCAAGGGCTTAGGGATATATATATATATATATATCTATATATATATATATATATATATGTCTATACACCTATATATAGGAGCCTAAAAAACATATAATTATAGGTATATAATTTCCACACATCTATATGTGGCTAGAGGTCTGCAACGTTGCAACAAATTCCACGACATGTGGATCCAGTTTCTCTCCTGCAAGGGGGATTGGAAGGAGAGCACGCTTGTTCTGACCGTGAGGCCAGAGGGACGACGTGGGCAAATCGGTTGTAGCCCTAGGAATCGATACCTAATACGGTTAATCCTCTGACACTCTAGATCATCTGATCTGGCCATGACAGGAAAACCCACGAGGTGAAACAGGAAACTGTTTACCTGTGGAAGACAGTGAGAACGTTGGTGGCTGAGCTGGGACAAGAACTAGCCGACGACCTCGCTAGGCGAGCTCACGAAGCAAATCCAACGTTCAGTGGCAAAGCCTGCCGCCTTCATCCTCAATTCCCCAAGCGCGAGGATTGTAGGGGTCCTTTAAGGTTTTAGCGGGTCTCGAGCTAGGTATACGCCGTATATTATAGATGCTTGGGGTGAAGCCCTAAGGGTGAATGTCAAGGTCTACCGTTAAAGCCTTAAATGGGTTAGGATTTCTATCTGCATTGTGGGATTATTGAGTGGTTGCTGCTGCTGGTTCCTTGTCATTTGAAACTATCGCTGCGAGGATATGCAGCTCATCAAATCCTTCGCCTACATTTTGGACAAGAAGAGTGACACGAAGACACAGAGCGCAGAGGTTCAGATGGCCGCTGAGAATGTTGACCAGGATGATGCGATGAATGCAATGCCACTATCCTAAATCTATCTAGTCATGATGTAGCAATATTCTCGTACCCAATCGCGACTTCTAGATCCTGATCTAGTTATTATAAATTTGAATTATCAGCTAAGGGAAGCAGCTTTGCCGGCCAGTGACGACGAGCCCAAAACTCCGGAGCACAATGCGAATCCGAAGCCGAAGCCCAAGCCCAAAGAGAAGAAGGACAAAACTTGGCGGGAACTTGCCAGTGCTGCAGCTAGCCTGCCTTTGATTCTGAGGGTAGCATCTTTATTCCTAAACCCACTTAAACTTGAACCCTGAACCTTAGACCGAAACCCCTGCCAGGCTCGGGCCCATACCCGATTCACCATCATCCAATGAGATCGCCTAAGGCTGACAAGAAGGCCAACAAAGAGTTGGTTGACTACCAGGGCTTCGCAGGGGTGCTGGATGCAGCGAAGATGTGCCTTACACCACAATTATATATTATGTGTCAAGCTGTGTAAACACTTATATATACTGTAAACCCAAAACCCGATAACCCCCGAACAACAACTAAACCATTCCCAAAGCCCAAAACTCCAAACCCGATAACCTGCGATAAACTAATCTCAAAACCCAAAACCCCAATACCCGATGGCCCGAACAACACCCCAATACTAAGCAGTTCCCAAAACCCCAAACCCGATAACCCCCGAACAACACCCCTATACTAAATAATTCTCAAAACCCAAAACCCCAAACCCGATGACCCCCGAACAACACCCCTATACTAAGCAGTTCCCAAAACCCCAAACCCCAAACCCTATAACCCCCGAACTGGTAATCCCTAAATTGATTGCTCAAGGGTAGAATAGTGCTTCGGATGGATTTATTATATTATCGCCATAAAGCTTCACGTGCCTGGGTGACCGTATGTCTGTGCTCTTAACAGGATCGTGTTGTCTTTATCCCCACCCCAGGAATTGGATGCAGGCTTAACACATGTAGGATTTCGGATTTCGGTCTTGGGGTTTGAGTGTTGGGGATTTACGGGTTTGGGGTTATAGATCCGCTATATTGGTTTGGGGGCTTCCGGGGCAACACCAACCTATACTGTTGCTGGCCCATCCCAAAATCACTTGGCTCAGGGCTGGCAATATGAAGAAGGCCATTCTGGATGACATCCTGCCGGCCGTGGCAGATCTTCAGAAGTGCAAGAATGTTGTGGCCCAGGGTCTTGGGAAAAAGATGAAGGAGCAGGAGCTCAAGCCTCTTGTGGAGGTCATTCGTGGGTTGCTCTTAGCATTCCTTTCCCTAGTGTGATTCCAGAACTATGTGTTCCTATAATGCAGTATGCCATCCTGCAAGGCCCTTCAAGCAGCCCTCGAAGACTTCAAGACTGTTTCGGAGCCTGTGCGATCCGCCGAGCGCAAGAACAACAAGGAGTCAAAACCCAAAGCAAGCGCGAAATCCAAGGGTGCCAGGAAGACGATTAGCAAGAAGTAAAAGGTCCCAGCGAGGGATCCGGGGAACATCCTCATGTTCGATTTTTGATTATCTTCGGGGCCTTTGTACATATCCTTCTTGCCTACGCCATGGGTGCTGCGATGAAGTCAGTGTGTGACATTAGATACCTCGCCTGGGGTTTCAAATCTCGATAGCCCATCGAGGCAGTCACCCGAGCTTAGAGGCAGGAGGGCGTACGATTGCTGTTCCGCTGGTCACATGCTATAGCACATGCAGATGCATCGTCTTGTCGACTGTGATTTGCTCATGGTCGGATACCGTGCCTCTTGGGAGAAACGTGGCGCCGCAAAAGGTTCTGACCTCTGCAGCATGCATTAGGATCTGCTATACCATATAATGCAAGGGCTAGTTATTACTTCATGCTTCGTCCCTTGCGCAGGGACGAAGCGGCAGAGGGACGATGATGACGACGATGGCAACAGGCATGCGCTGGCAGTGCACATGTACTTTGGCTTATATACAGCAATACACGCCAATAGCGCAATCAAGGGACCCCATAAACTAGTGATCCAAGGTTGAAATCGCTGGGCGAGGGGAAAGAGTCCTCCAAGGGGATTGTCTCTAATGCGGCCGCTGCTGTGAAGGATCCGAAGCTTAAGCTTAAGCCTAAAAGTACGTAGCCCCTTGAACCCTTAGGATCCTGTTCCAGTGCAAGCTCATCAACTATGCCATCCCTAGCCCTTTTCCGGAAATCTTTGGAATGCAGGAGGGCGGTGCTTCCTCTATGGGCGCCATCACCAGAAAGATTGCAAGTTTTGACACAGCGAACCCCCATCATGATCGCGACCTCTTTAGGTTCGTGAAGCTGCCTATTGCAACTCGCTGATGGCTATTTTGAAGCTTAAGCTTAAATTTAAAGCTAATAGTATTAGAATAGTGTAGATGGGGCCACGGCCGTAGAACGTAGTCTTCATCCTGCCAGGAATTCGCTTGGATTACAGTCCCGGTGCTGGACCCAGAGGATGACTCCAAGAGGGTGAACAAACGATTGCCCTTCATCGATCCTCATGAGTACATCGAATTTCTCTGGCAATCCGAACACATTTCCATCAGCGACGAAAGCATACGGCCCCTAGCATGCACACAGCAGGGCAGATTAAGGTTAATTGTGCAATCGCTTGATCTATATGTATTGCAGGGAGTATTGGGAACACTTTCGACGACTGTCGATACCATGGGCGGTGGAGCACCCTGCCTCCAATGATGCTGTTCCCATCGCTGCCGCTCGCCTTGACATCTGATTGCTCGACAGGCATGTCGATCTAAAAATATATTTATGAAATCATTATACTGTACTCATGTTAGCCAGGTGTATGGCGACGAAGCAGACTTCTCGACGGAGGGAGATAAGTTCACGGCCCTGATGTTTACCTTCCCCTTGCACAAAGTCAAAGGCACGGCAAGAGAGAGACTAACAGAGAGAGCGAGAGAGAGAGAGAGAGAGAGAGAGAGAGAGAGAGAGAGAGACAGAGAGAGAGAGAGAGAGAGAGACAGAGAGACTTAAAGCTAGATCATATGCATATATATATATATGTGTAAACGAGTGAGCTCGAGCGAAATGATCAGGACAACCCTGGACCAAGAACTTTACCTACTTCGTGGTGAACTCACTACACTCTGCCGGCCAGGCCGAACTGTCTTTCCATAGCCCGAGCTAACCATCAGCTAATCCCAGCTATAAGCCCCGAAACCCTAGAAGCGCTACGCAGCAGCCCAAAACAGGAAACTCTGCATCCTGCCTACCATCGAGCAGCGTGGTCTCTATCCCATGCCTTCTATTCTCGACGACCGAGCCGCGGGCCCAATGGGTTAGAAGAGGAACTGACCCCTCAGCAGAGACGACTTGTGGCCGAGCGTCCGACTTTGAGTCGGTCATACGCTACTACAGAATTCAAAGGAGACTGGGCGTATCAGGATCAGTGTTTTCAGTTCGACAAAAGGTCTTGGAGGTCGATTGATATATGCCATAAGTGCAACGCCGTGCGAAAGACAAGGCTCGAAGGGGGTCGGGGCATCGGATGTGCGATTCATTTTCCCATTCAGTCGGTTTGCTAGCTATATATATATATATATATAGCTAGCAAACCGACTGAATGGGAAAATGAATCGCACATAATGGGATCACTTAGGGATATCGTCTTATGAGTGCAGGCCTGGTGGGATCCTCTACACAAACATTGGGTCCAATTGGAGCCGCTTCACCAACACCGAAGCAATGCTGAGAGTCATGCCTGCGGAGATGAATCCTTTGACGTTGGTGCCGGGATTCCACATTACATGTCTGCAACTTCAAACTTCAATCTCATCAATACCTTTTTTTTTATTTGCAACCTCCAGACCCGGGCCCTGTACTGAACATAGCTAATATATAGCTGCTAATAAATATTATATTAATACCCAATCCACCGTATACACCCTCTAGTCATACACACAACTAGTACTAGTGAATTGCACTGCAGGCGAATGTGTTCAATGCACACATTAAACCTTGGGATCATGCAGAATTTGGCTGCAGAGGGATTACTATGCCTTGCGGAGCACCACGTGTATTCGACCAGTGACGAAATCAAGCATCAACTGCACATGTGCTTCAACGAGTTCAAACGGTGGTGCTCGGGATCGGGCATCAGTACGTCCCAGAGGAGGTTTACGCCTGGATCGCTTCATTTGTATGCGAAGCCTCCTGACTACCCGTGGTTGGGGGCAAAGGCATACAACTGCCGAGTGGTGATAGCTTGGTTGGCCGCTTCTCTGCTGCCTGTATATATATTACTTATAACTGTACGGTGTCTAAAACCCTTATGTGTATCACTCTGAATCCGAGGAAGCATTGACTTGCGCCAGCACCCAGACCATTCTGAGTCGTCAGCTGGCCAATGAGAGTGATGACGAGTGCCGCCGCCGCCAGCGTCGCAACCACCTTGTGGTGAGTACTGTGCATCTCTGATCTTATCGAATACTCCGTCGATTATAATATGCTAATTATATTATTAATAACGACGAACCTATACTTAAACCTTTAAACCCTCCTGATAAGGTATGAGCTGGCTTCCTGGCAGCTGAAGACTGAACGATTGCGGAGATACCTTTCTGCAGACGAAGCACTTGATGTTTACAACCACGGTACCCAAGCTGCAATAACAATTTCGAGTAGCTAGCTGTATATGAAAAATTTAGTACTACTATGATCCTGCAACAGCAGGCCTACTCTTCCTGAAGCTGTACCGGGAGTGCGCCCACGAATTCCTCCAGCTGAACAAGCTACGCTTCCTGCTCAGACCGAAGATGCATGCCGCCAAGCTGAAGCGCCATATATTATAATTAGCTCGCAATATTATACAAAAAATATATATAATTAGCAGTGATTCGAAACCCTTCCCAACTACTGCGAAAGATTCGAAACTACAAGTCCTAGCCGAGGCAATGGAGGAGCTCTTGTGGGAGAGCTACACAGAAAGAAGCTCGGGGTATATAGTACGTTTTGGGCTCAAGGGTTTTAGTGCTGATATAGGCGGTGTGGGGCCAGGTTTCAATTTTGAACTGTGGGATTTTATTGTTGTTGGCCGGGCCACATTTGTCAGGATACAACAGTCGCTACTGGCACTGTTTCAGTCAAGAAGACAGCGTGGGATTGCTGAAGCCGATATGTGTGGAATGCAACAACGGGAAAGGCTTCGAGAGGCGAGTGTTGCAGCGAGCAATGCTCAGGCGCCATAGGGCCAAAATGCTAGTCCAATTCAATCGGTCGATCACATAGCAAAACCCCGAAGCCTTAACTTAAACCCTAAGCCTGGACCCAATTAACCAAAACCCTGGACAGGGTTCTCACTGAGAAGCCGGCGGAGATCAAGCGGCACGTGCGAGCGACCATCAAAACATGGGCCAGGTTTAGGGGTGTACAGTAGAAGCCAGAAAGTTGGAACATGGGTTTAGGAGGATTGCTGCTAGGATCCCTATCCTTTACCTATAAGGGCATGAGGATACTAATGTTCCAACTTTCTGGCTGCTACCATCGTGCTTAAGCTTAGTCGTCCAGTGTAGGGGCTGTTTCCTAGATGGTTTGGGTGGTTTCCTAAAGATTTTGTAAAGCACCATGGTTTTCGTGTTGCGAAGTTGAGAACTTTCGGAGCTTGGATGTGGGGAGTTTCAGGATTCGACCATCGTAGTGACATATTGGGTACACATCGGTAAACAATGTGGTGATGTTCGAGCTCAATTTCGACAATGTGGCTGCATCTACATGATGCCGTGGTTGTTTGAACAGCTTTGGAGGTCATAATTTGGCCAAAGAATGCATGAACCCATCATCTTCAAGACCAAGATGCCCTATAGCCCCAAGCTTTATGGTTCCCAAAATATCCTGGTAACCGGATTATTTGGTAACTAGGCCTATGTCCCGGATTATCTGGGCCGCAAGCCCTGGTTACCTATGCCGCGGGGCCTTAGGGCTCTTAGGGAAAGAAGTTAAGCTAGGATTGTGGGACATTTTCTATTTTCCGTATTTGGGTTTATAAGGGGCCCTATATTTCAGTATCTTTCAGTGTTTTTTAAAGGCCGACCCAGTAGAGGGTTCATTGAAGGCTCGGGCAGCTCTGGCAAAGTAGAGGCTTCAGCTTGGGAAGGCCTAGAGTTCGGGTACGGCCCCCACGCAGTAATAGTTGAACTATACCTTATAGTAAGGAGCCTATTATTTAGGGTACTATATTATAGGGTCCCCTATTTTCGGAAACTCCCATATATTAGGGCCTTAATAGCAGCCCTATTATAGACTCTTACTGCAAGGGGGCAGTACCCAACCTAGAGTAGTGTTGCTGGTTCTTGGGCATGCTGCGACGACGGAGTACTACAACCATGCGACACTGAAGCATGTCCCCAATTGCCACCTCCGCGATTGGTTGGAGTGTGTGGAAGATGTGGGGCTCAACAAGGCGGTGCTCAAGAAGCTGACTCGAGATGACTTGTTTCTCCTCTTGGGCTTCTGCTTCGGCTTCGCACCGGCGGACGAACCGATTGAGCGGCTAGTCTCAGATTGTGTGGGTTTATCGCGAAAACGACGACAACAAGGACACAACAATAACGACAACTGTCGGGGTTTGACGAGGGTCGGTCAGTTTGTTTTACTAATAAGAATTGATTGGTTTCCAGGGCTCCAGCAGCCACAACCACAACAACAACTGCAAGCCCCTAAGTTACCTGGATAGTTAGACACCCAGGTTCACTTGACGGCACTTGCCTTCACCGTGGTCAGCAACAGCTCCTAAACCCTAAACCTTATTCCTGAAACCTTAAATCGCCCGAAACCCTCAAACCTTAAGCCCCGAAACCTTACTGCGCACTGTAACACCCTAAAGCTCAAAACACTAAATCCCGCATCAAAAATATTCCTAAATAGCTCGGAACCCTGGAAACCCTAAAGCCCCATAAACCCTAAACCTTAAAGCACAAAACCCTAAAGCTCAAAACCCTAAAGCCTCAAGCCGTTCTGGGTCATTTTGGCTCAAGCCGTTCTGGGTCGAAATTCTTTTCGCGATTTCCTTGCTCTCTGCCCCTTCTCCTTCCTGCGCTTGTGCCACGGTGCTCACTGGGCGGGTGGCGGCCAGATCTTCACCCTCTTCAAGCTGTTCCTCTGCTACCTGTCTGAGGACTGGCGGCCAGACCTTCTCCGTCTTCTGGCCGATTCGCCGTGAGCACGACCTTGTCTGGCGGCCAGTTGCTCTCCTTCTTCTACCTGATCCGCCGGGAGCACGTCGAGCTTTGGTCGCAGGACTTGCTGATTGTCTTGCTGCTGTCCTTGGGCGCTTTCCTCTTGACAGGGGCGACTTCTCCATCTTCGGCATTCTACGTGTGGGACCGGGGTGACTTTTCCACTTTTCGCTATGGATCCCATCCCCAATCCGGGTCCCGCTGGACCTGCTGAGATGGCCATTGAGGTTGGATCACCAACTGAGCTTGCGGAGGACTCTGATGAACAGGTTGGGGTGCTCCCTGCCCTTGAGCCCAAACCTGAGAAGCCTGAGAAGAGAAAGCGCTCAACACGACGCTCAGCGAGTGTCAAGGAGCTTCCTGATGGGGACGATTCTGACCTTGATAGCCCCTCTAAGAAACCCCAGCTTTGTGATCAACCTGTTTCGGGACGCGAGCTTCGGGAACTCCTGAATCTACATGCTCGTGAACTTCGTGAGGCATGGGGTTCCATTGAAACCAGGATTGATAACATTGAGGAGGTCCAGTCCAAGCAGAAGGGTGAGCTCGCCTCCTTAGCCGGCAGGACAAAGGTCATCGAGAAGGACATCAAACTACTCCGCCAAAATGCTGATGCTTCCAGCAACAAGGTTGACGCGCTCACGGAGGATGTCAAGAACCTTAAGATGCAGATTGAGAACACCGCTGCAGGACTGTCCAATCTCCCAGGCAAAGCTGCTGAAGGGGAGCCTTCTGATCCCTGGGCGAATTACTTAAGACAGCAACAACAGCAGCAGCTTGCCCCTCCTTTGGGATCGAAAGCTATGGGTCGACATGGTGGAACTCGACTAGGTCCACGTCTTGAGAGTGCTCCAGCCGCTGGTGAACAAGCAGACGTCCTCTCGGATGAAGACCGCCGGACGCTCGTTGTGGGCGGATGGCTTCAAGACACCCGCAAAGCCGTGATCGAGCAGGAGTCTCAGGCCATCCTTCTTCGGGACGAGATCAAAGACCTCATTGATGCTGAGAAGCTTGGGGTGTTCGGGCCTCGTCGCAGCGTTGGCATGCTTCGCTTTGTTCAACGACCTGGGGAGAGCTCTTATACGGAAGTGAAAGAGCGTATGTGGAAAGTCATCCGAGCCATTGCTTCGCTCAAGTACGTCCTTCCCAGTACCAAGAGTTCAGGGGATGACAAGGTCCTTTGGGCAGCCTTCGTCAAAACTCGAGCAGCGAGACAGAGGACGTCGCACATTAGCATGGTCCGCAGGGTTGTAATGGGTCTTGCTGCCGACTCCAAGGATGACGGTGGCGGAGTCCTTAATGTTGAGCACACACTCCCCTCTGCATTTGACATGGACTGGAATGCAGGGACGATATGGTGTGGCATTCATAAGTTAGCCTCCGCGACCCACCGTGCCCCCAAGCCGGCTGATACCATTTTGATGACCGGGGGGTGGGTGAATCTTGATGCTGTTGGGCTGATTGCAGGGTGCACAGCTGATGTCGCGAAAGCGGCATTCGAGCTGGAGCTGTGAAGTGATGAACGGCCAGGTTTCACTCCTCCTGAAGATGAAGAACATCCCTTGGGAGGACATGATGCTGAAGACTCCGTCAAACCTAAGGTTTCGGCTAGAGTCTTGGGACGAGCTCGTCAGTGTGAAATACATAGATGGGGTCGTCTTCTTCAGATGAATTTGGCTGGCCAGGCATTGAACAAGATGGATGTAGCAGCAGCGGATGTTGACCTAGTGTGTGCACAAGAAATTCCCCGTGGTGAGCTGGGATGGAACACCGAGGAGACCGACCACTTCATCTGGACCACCTTTCGATCAAGTGCCTTGTGGCGGGGTGTTGCAATAGGGATCGCCACTGACAAGTTTGACTGCGTCATTGAGAAAGTTGCATCATCGCGAGGAGTATGGATCTTGGCTCGTGTTCGTGGTCTGGGACGTGTTGTCCTGGGATCCATGCATGCGTATACAGGCGTGACCACCACCAAGTACCAGCAAGCAATCGTTGCCTTTTTCCGTTCATGTCCATCGAAATGGAGACACCTTCCTCTTCTCTGCGGCATTGATGCCAATGAAGTTCCGTGTTGGTTTGAAACTGAGGATGGACGAGGTGAACTTGGGAGTGGATCAACCAACCTCAATGTCCTGGCGTCGGAATCACTACGACTAGCAGCCGTACCTCTCGCGCCTAGGAAAAGTGACTGGAAGACACCCACTCACTACCCTCGTGATGAAACTAGGGACGGAAGGCAAATTGACATGCTCCTTACAAGACTACTCCATTGTACTCCTCCGTGTGTTGAACCACAACGTCGATTGCGTGTCGGGTCCGACCATGCAGGTGTCGTCTCTGATATCATGGTCAGTACGAAGAGTCGTTTCCAGTGGGGGAATGACTCCAGACCCAGATGGGTCACAACTGAGCTGCCGAAGGAGCCGATTGTGAACTCTGAAGATCTTGTCCAGCTTGCAAAAGATTTCAGTAGACCCCGCCCCTCGACCGCCTATGTTGACCCGAAGACCGTCAAGGACGCCATTCATCGAGCACACGTCGATAAGAGTAAAGGTGCCTGGAAACTTGTACATAAACTCAGACGTGATGCGCGCAAAGAGTGGCAAGAAAAACGTCTTTCATCAATCTTGAATGGGGACTGGCACCAATATCGTCTTCGGCAACGGGAGATCAACCGCAAGCGTGGTTGGTGGGGGCGCCTACTACAAGATAAATCGTCGACTTCAGTCGCGAGTGAGATTCAGGATCATCTTGCTAGCAAGCTCACCAATCCTTATCAGCATGACTGGGATGACATCATCAATACGCACATCGGCCTTGTCAAGGAGGAGGATGAGTTTGTTCCTTTTTCGATGATCGAGATGAGAACCGAGCTGTCTACCATGAAGGCCAACAGTGCAGTCGGACCTGATGGGATTGGCGTCCATTTGCTCCGGACGATCGCGGACGATGTCACTCTGGGAGGAGATCTACTTGCTCTCATCAATCATATAGTTGAGTCGCTACAGTTGCCCCAGGAGTGGAACAAATCCTTCCTTGCGCTCCTCGCCAAGATCCATTCACCTCAAAGCCCGAAGGATCTGCGCCCAATTTGTGTAAGCTCTGCTTTTCATAAGTTGGTGAGCAAGATGATTTGTGCTAGGACGATGCCCTTGTTGAGGGTAGGGTCGAAGTTGAGCGGATGTGGAAAGGGGCGCCAAGCGGCTGATGTCATCGGGGTCGTCTCCCGTATTCGGGACGTTGTCCATGAATGGAAATCACCCCTCCTCTTATGCAAGTTGGACATATCGGGTGCGTTCGACAAGATTGACCGCCTCCGCATTGCAGAGTTTCTTCTGGGTCGACTCGCTGGGAAGAACGTTCCACATGAACTGCGCTATCTCTTGGCACAACTGCGGACTTACAACCTGCAAGGCGAAGCACCGGGGGGGAAATTTATCCAACTGGACCCTAACATAGGGATCAAACAAGGCGCGCCTGAGTCGGCGGAAATCTTTGGTTTGGTCATGGACGCGATGCTCACAGAACTAACTGAACACCAGGGCTGGAAGAACTTCGGCATTGCTGTGCCCGGCCTCGACATCACTCTCGTGTTCTATCAGGATGACATCTTCGTAGTAGAGACAGACTTTGTCCGGCTCTGCAAGCGTGTAAATGTCATCGAGCGCCATCTGGCCCGTGCAGGACTTCAGCTTGCAACTGAGAAGACCAAGATCATTGCGAGTGAAGCCTACAGAGGTCCGCGAAAAGTGAAGGTTGGTCCTAGCACCTTTGAGATTGCTGCACCAGGAGAGTCGGTCAAGGTCCTCGGCCTTAGTTTCTCCTTTCATGAAAATCCTTCACAACAAGCCCGCGAACTGTTGGGGAGAACTCGAACAGCTGCCGCACAACATAGACAAACTACTACGGGGACGTGCTTCTTGGCATAGGAAGATGTATCTCATCCGCTCCCTCGTCGAGAGCCAGTTCAAGTGGACAGCGGGTGCCTTACACTGGGCGGCTGATGATCTCCGTCAAGCGAACCTCCTGCAACTTCATGTTATCCGGGATGCATTCCGTATCCATAGACGATCCAATGAAGACTGGGTCACATGGAACACGAGGAGCATGAGAGACTGCAGATATTGGCTGAAAGTACAGGGTCATCTTCGTTGGTCTACACTACTTCTCACCTTGCAGCATACGCTCCATGGACATTGGTCTAGGCGCAACGAGTGGATCAGTTCTCCCCGGGGAGAAATTGCTGAACCCAGCTTGCCCATGAAGGCCATTCTGTGGAGACCGACAGGTTGGTGGAGGTGGCAACAGCAGCTTAACCCGCGAGTAGGAGTTCGGCATCCAGTCAGATTTTATGCTTCATGTACAGAACGTCAGCTTAGTGAAGTGCATGGTATCCGATGGTTTGAACAAGCTGGTGATCGGCAAAATTGGAGTGCAGCACGGGAAGACTATCTGTCTCGATGGGACATCAAGTGGACGCAGGGCAGACAACTGAGCATCCGCTACTAGACTGCCTGACATGGGCAATTGCTGTATGAAGCTCACACGCAGAGCTGAGATGCAGTTGCTACTGTGTTTTGACATGCTCACATGTGTCACTCCTCATGAAATTCTGCGACTATCTTCACATGCATTCCTTGACGTCCGACTTTGACCTTGACTTTCGGTGTTCCTTGCAGGCTCGAGACCCCTCGCCTTCTACAAGTTCTTTTCTCATCATGGCCTTCGCCTCTCTCGCCACATGGCTTCGTGCGCTTGCTCTAATGACTGCGCCCTTCGGCGATGCCATGGAAGACCCTTCGGAATGGCCATCATCGACAAACACCTGGGGCGAAGTTCACACTACTTCGGCAACTGCGACTACAAGTTCCTCCTCGACTACCAGCAGCTGTGTGCATCATGGGCTTGGTCCTGCCAGGTCTTCCCATGAATACATGGCATGGATGGCTGCAATGTGGGATGAAGAGATATGTGTGGGACTACAAGAAGAAGAACTCCAAGTGGAAGATGTCTTCCCTGTTCCACCTGATGAAGACTCGCTCCCTCTGCCACATGCGATGTTGGGTGTCCAACTTGAACACGATGCCACTGCTCCTGACTCTTCTTCGTCAGCGCCTCAGGATTGGTTTCTGGCAGTGATGGACAAACGTGACCTTCGTGGACGTAGACAGCGCCAATTGTCAGCAGAAAACCAATCTCAGCCAACTCCGGCCGCGGATCCATGGGCTCCAATGAGTTGGCAAGAGGAAGAGGCGAAGCTGAATCCCCATGTACCAGAGCACGGACCTCTCCAAGTACCTCAAGCTGGAGCTTCGTTGTCTTCTTCCCCTGCAACTTCGAGGATTTCGGGCACGTCTTGGAACACACAAGCTATGACTTCTGCGGCCTCGTCCTCTTGGGAGCCGCTGCATATGTCGTCACACTCTGCGTGGGCTCCGTCAGGGGCATCCTGGAGTTCGTCGACGTCGCCAAGTTCGTCTTCGACAATACCGGCCTCGTCGAGTACAGCGTGGAACAATGAGCCATCGTCCTCTTCCTCCTCCTGGGGCCAGTGGTCGACGAGTACTAGGGATGAACCAGATGGGGAGACTTCTGCTGATCGGCTCGACAGTACAGCTTCTATAACCTCCTCGACTGTCTCCACGACAAGTGAGAATTTAAGTACTGGAGTCACCTGTCGCTTTGGGGTGTCAAGACCTGGACGAGATCGGTGGCACCATGCAAATGGCACTGTCCGAAATCGCCTTCGAGATCGACGACCCGCCGACACTCACACTCTTGACACTGTTGATGAGAGTGAGCCGACAGTCTTCTCCATTGAAGGGATAGACGCTACCGGTGAAGAGCCTGTGATACAGGCTACCACCTACTACGGGGAGAAGTTTGAAGTACGAGCTGATCCAGGAAGTCTCGATGGGCCCTCAACCACATGTGGAGAGTCGGACGCGGATGGAGAAGCTGATATCTCGTCAACCAATGAGGACACCGACAACCCTGAGGAGAGTTCCACAGGCTCTTCCAGTTCCACTGTTGGTTTCTGGAGACACGGAGTGTTTGTTCCCCGTGCCCGTACAAGTGAAGAACTGAGGACACACAAGGGTGGATCAGGCATCCGTCGTACCATGAAGAGGCAACAACGGATGGATGAGTATTTCCGTGGAGACTGGCGACCGGCGTGGCTCAAAGACTACATCAAGGCCAAGACTCGTCGTGACTCTCAACGAACTGAACAACCAGGGGAGACCAGTGCAGACCCCACAGGTCCACAAGAGTCAGTTCCCACCACCGTGGTTGCGAGCAGCCAACCTTCGAATCTGGAGAACACTGCTGCATCTGACAGCTCGTGGTGGGCACGCTGGACGCAAGAAGAGTGGGATGAGTGGTACATGTGGAGTGGATACTCGTCGACATCAACTACGGTGACCTCAAGCGCCATAACCACGAGCTCTACTACCTTTGTGGTCGTGCCCAACTTCGGCTTGTTCCCTGACGTACGTCCCGTACCACCCCGCCCGCCTGATGAAACTTCCCTCATGCAGCTTACGGGCTCTGAACATCAGCGTCTTCGGGAGAATGGTGTTCCCCAACGGGATGTTGAGCGACTGGCCAATCTGCTCGATTCACTCCAAGAACACCAAGAATCGGATCGTGGGCCGGAGGCACGATGGGCTTTGGGATGCTTACTACAACGGCTTGAAGAAGGACAAGATGCGCTGGGTACAGTCACTGAACTTCTTGCTCGTCGTCTTGTACCTCGTGGCTTCCTACCAGTACGTCGAGTCCCATCTGATGAGTTTCAAAGACTGCGCCTCCTCAACTGGGCGCGTCAGGGCATTCCTTGCCTGTTGGATATACTCGAGACCCACCTCCGTACACCGCTTCAACCTGGGGAGACTTCAAGCACTGTGTCAGACCTTCCTGCACCGCGACCCTCGCTCTACATTCAGTCCGCAGGCAGTAATGTTGGTGCTGCATTGAATACAGCCCCACTGGCAACTTCTGCAGCAGAGGGAGAAGTACATGAAGGGGGAGACTCGCCTCGAAGCATAGAGAGTATTGATAGTCAGTTCGCGCTCGATGAGAATGGCCAATTGGTTGAGGTTCCTCCTCATCACCCTGTACCTGGAGAAGAACCTCGTGGACCGCCTCCTCCAGTACCTGTTCGGTGGGATCGCAGCCGTAGCAGATCTCATGGGGAGCCATCTTCTTCTTCGTCTTCGAGTTCTTCGGCTTCACCCAGACCTCCTGACCTTCCACCGCACCCTTCGTCGCCGCATGGAATTTGGAGGGAACCTGCAGGGCCTGAAGATCCAAATGAAGAATCTTCCCTTGTCCAACTCTTTGGGTATATTGGGATGACGTCTTCGTCCACCACAACTACATCGAGTCAGACCCCCTGGCCTATCTCACCACCCGATGATGTCGTCAGGGATGAGGTCATTGCGAACATGCTTCAGTGCAACCTTGTCGACGTAGTGGACATCATGCAACGATTGATGGCCCGTCGAAGACATCTTGAAACTTGTCAGCGACTACTGAGTGTGGCATTGGAGGAACTCACACAGTGGCTCAGGATTCCTATCAGTGCCTGTCCGCTCAACGGGAGGGCCTTGGAACACCGAATTTGGCAGACGATTGGAGATCAAGCAACACGGGGCACTTCATCTCAGGCGATTGCTCCTCTACCTCCTCCATCCATGGATCCGACCTGTCTTCTTCGGCCTGGACTCCCTGTGAACACGGAGGCACTGTGGCGAGCTTTTCATCCTCGTGAGCAACGGCATACTATTGCAGGGTTTAGGCGCAGGGCCTGGCGAGCTCACGTTGAACGTCTACATCGCGCCGAAGGATTGCCAGTTCCACTTGGTCGTTGGCCAGCAGAAGATGATCGACAACTGCTTCTGCTGCAAACTGACGAAAGCTCATTTATCCCGAACTTCCCCGTGGGCTATGTCATGCCGTCGACGTTGTCGTGCATCCCACCACCGCCGAGCCAGTCTGTCAATGGGGTGACTCAACCGCTTGAACATCGTGCTGGACGCCGCCGTGGACATGTACGACGACCTCCTCTTCGTCTTCGACCAGATCTTCATGATGGTCCTGAAGTTGGACGTGGAGAATCTGCTCATCCACACGAACGTGTACCTCCTGTTTTCCAAGCGAGCTCGGGAACTGCTATGCGGATGCGTGTCAATGTGCTTGAAGATGAAGAAGATGACGAACTTGCTCCTGCTCCGCTGCATGACGTTGATGATGAGCCGCATGATGACGAAGAAGATCCGGGTGTTGATGTGCCGCCTCGTAGTCGTGAACGCAGTCGAAGTCGTGATCGAGGAGGGCCAATCTGAGTCAGGCTGTTTTGTTGTCGAGTGCAGAGCCTTTCGAGGCGGGCTTCGGACCCGCATGTCATGCGGAGAAAGGGCCATTGCATTAAAAAAACAAAAACCTTAAAGCCCCATAAACCCTAAACCCCCAAAGCCCTAAACCCTACCTGTAGCCGAAAAGACCTACCTTTCTGAGGAGCTATATACAGAAATCCTAATAAGGAACCCTAAAAAAGGTAGGTCTTTTCGGCTACAGCTATAGCTTAATTACATCATAATATGAATCCCGTTATGATTTAAGGTAATTATATTCCGTAATTAAACCCTAAACCCTAAAGCCCTAAGCCCTGAACCCTCGAGCTCCCATGGGTAACCCAGAGAGCCCAATACACCTTAATTAAGGAATATGGCTTAAATCATGTTATGCGCAACCTTATAATTTAAGGTATATTGCTAAGTTAAGGGGTATTGGGCTCTCTGGTAATGTCCTCACTGCCGAGGCGCCGCCGTTGCCGCGCTGGGCGCCATGGGTGCCGAGGCCCACACTGCCCTCGTGGCCCAGGCCTGAAACTGATTTTGGGTTTAGGGTTTTAGGGTTTTGGTGTTTAGGGTTTAGGGTTTAGGGGTTTAGGGTTGAGGGTTTTATGGTTTAGGGTTGAGGGTTTAGGGTTTAGGGTTGAGGGTTTTAGGGTTTGGGGTTCAGGGCTAAGGGGTTAAGGGTTTAGGGTTTATGACTTACGAGGGTTCTTACAGGGCTCTTGGGGGTTGTATGGGGTATCATAAGGATTTCGGCTCTCTTTAGGTTTTTTGTGAGGCATTAGACGCAGCCCCAGAAAGAATTGCATTAGAGAGTGCGGCTGCGGCAGAATCAAGATGTCATGGCCTGTGAAGACCGTGACTGGTTGGGTGGCGTGCCTGTTGTCATAAGGGCCAAAAGGGGTTTTAGCCTATGGGGGTTTAGTAGGGATTAGGGTTCCCATAATAGGGTTCATATTAAGGAACCCCTACCCCAAGAATCTTAAACCCCCCTTTTGGCCTCCCTTCAAACCGTTGAACCTGCAACCGACAAATGGTTTGGAATAGATCGTACGACGCCGAAGAGAATTTGTTCGTCATCGGCTGCCATGATGCAGGGAATGATCGAGCTCACACGATTCTTTGCAGGACCTGCAAACCCAAGAGAAGAATTGTTGGGTGACGCGATAGACATGGCATTGGGTCTATTTACTCCTGCAGCAGGCTTCAAAGATCATTTCCCCAACACTTGGAGCTTGCATCACCGGTCTCGAGAGGTCGTTCTACCCTCGCAATTTCCTTTGAGTGCGTTAGCCAAATTCTGGAACATCCCAGAACAAACTTGACAAGGCCCCTTCGTCCTTCTTTAGTGCAATACAACGTCTGTCCCGTTTTGCGATGAATGCAGTGGAACGTACTGGTGTGTAACAGAATGCAACGGGTTAGTCGACTGCGTCAGTGGAGTGTAATGCAACGTAACGGAACGTAATGGAATGTACTGGAGTGGAATGGTAGTTGTGTCCGTAGGTGTGTGCCCGCCCGTCATAACCGTGAACGCTTCGAATTACTGAGATCTTCGGGCTCAAGGGAGGCCAATGCCCCCTGAAATATTTCAGAGATACATCCCTTCAAATCTAAGAGGGACCCTTCATAATGCCTTGAGGGGGCATTGAGCTTAGGATAATCATCATCATTATTAGTGTCGTTGTTCATTTGCATGATCTATCACTCCTGTTATTGTTGGTGCTAGTGTTATCAGCAGCAACAGTAGCCTCTCGCAGTAGCAGCAGTGGTAGCAATACGCACAGTAGCAGTAGCAAGAGCATCAGCAAGTAGTCGTCGTAGGAGGACGAGAAGGAGGAGGATGAGGAGGAGGAGGAGGAGGTAGGAGTGGGAGTCAGAGTGGGAGGAGTAGTAGTAGTAGTCGTCGTAGTAGTAGCAGCAGTAGTGGTAGCAGTCGTAGCAGTAGTAGCGGTGGTTGCAGTAGTTGCGGTAGTAGAGGTAGCAGCAGCAGGAGCAGGGGCAGTGGAAGTCAAGGTTCAGTTCCCTAAACCCTAAACCCTAGGTTTAGGGTTTAGGGCTCTCTGAGTGGAAGAGAGCGACTTGTCAACTGTTGCAGGGGCTCCTGGACAAGAGCTGGGAGGCCCTCGTGGTCTAGGTCTTTGAAGTTTCCGAAAATAGGGGGCCCTAATGTAGTACCCTAAATAGTAGGATCCTCATTATGAGGGCCCGAGTTTAGGCTTTTTGGATTTGAGCGTTGGGGCTTGGGCCTTAGGGTTCGGGCTTGTTACGTTGTTAGTCTTCATCTACGGTAAAAGCCAGAAAGTTGGAATATGATTATCCTAAGCCCTTTATGGTAAATTCTAGGGTATCCTACCCTGAAACCATATTCCAACTTTCTGGAGTTCCGTCTAGGTCATTCCGGGCATGGACTAAGCCGGGATTCTGGTCTGGAACAAGTAAGAAACCCTGGGCCAAGAACCCCAAAATAGTAGGATTCATATGAGGAGCCCTACCAAAAGGCCCAAGGTTTCTTAATCAGGTTATTACATTATACCTTTGCTTTGGGATTGCGGGGCCTTTTTGGCGAGGGCGAGCACAGGGTTCTAGAGAGGGACCAGGGCCTTGGCCTCAAGAGTTGTACTAAGGGCTCCTTTAAGGGAGCCAATAAAGGGCTCTCAGAAAGGGCTCCTAAAAGGGATCTTTTCAGGGATCCTTTGAGGGATCCCATATGGCTTGCTGCTCTTGCTGTGTTTGTCAGCGATATGGAGAGTAGCTCATGTGGGGCTAAGGGTATGTTTCAGGTGTTTGGAATGTGGGGAATTGCTTCTGGGTCCAGGCTTGGCGATGGCCGCATGGAGTGTCATCGCTGTCACTGAGCAACACAGAGGCTGCTCCATGCTAAAAAGGGATTCAAGGGGAGTTTCGCCTACAAGGAGAAAGACACACTGCCGCCGTCGCTGGATATAGTCTCCTTAGGAACATTTGTTTTGCTCACATAAATCCCAAGCGAATATTGGCAATCCTATTTTTATCATAGGTCTAAGGGAAATCTCTAGAAAACTTCTGCAACCGTGCAAATGCCAAACCCTACACCCAAACCCTGAACCCTTAACCCTGAAATTCCACACCCTAAACCCTAAAACCCTAAAACCCTCAAACCCTAAACCCTAAACCCTAAACCCCTAAACCCCTGAACCCTAAACCCACCCAGACAAATCCTAAACCAGCGCCTGGAGGTGCGACAGGCGGCAGCAGAGGCTTTGGGCAACTTGGGCGAGGTGCCTGCCCTTGACATGCCCTTACAGGGTTTAGGGTTTATAACCCTAAGACCCTAAAACCCTAAGCCCTAAAGCCCTAAACCCAGAACCCTTGCGGTTCATGAGAGGTGCTGGGTGCTAAAAGGATAAAGTTTTAAGTGAGCATTCCCGGTTTTATGGGGTTGTTTTGTGCTTTGGGGGTGGTTAGGGTGCGAGCTACTGCATCTAGGGGGCGGAAGGGTGCTTAGGCTTCCATTCAGGTTTTGGGGTTTGAAATTTTGGTTTTCCTGGCTCTCGGGGTTGAAATGTCGTGGGTATAATTGGACGACTACGGCTAGCATGAATAAGCGCCGTACTACCACGAAGAACAGGAGAATCAGTTCTGAGGCTTCAGTGTTGTGGGGCTTGGGGTTTCGAAGCAGCGACAGTCGTGGGTCTACGGTTGATGATATAATGAATCCTGCATTACCTTAATGACCCTAGACTATGGGAATTCTGGTATATTCCTTAGAAGCTGCCCCCACCCTGTAATAGTGACTAGAAGGATTATAGTAGGATTATAGTAGGGCCCTATTATATTCTTATTATACCACAATTACAGGGTGGGGGCCGCTTCTAATATATTCCTTATGATGGGTAGTGCAGGATTTATATCCCTAAACCCTAAACCCTAAAACCCCTATAGATCCCTTAAAGGTACCTTTATAGATCCCTTTAAAGGAACCCTAGGATTTATATCATTAACCCTAGGGCTCCATCCAGGGCTTTGGTGTGTAAGGGTCGTAGGGTTCCGGGGCTCTTATAGTGAACCCAGAAAGTTGGAACATTGATTTAGGAATTTAGGATGATTCTTGCTGGGATTCCCTATACTTTAGGGGCACGAGGATAATGATGTTCCAACTTTCTGGCTTCTACTATAGGGTTGTAGGATTTTAGGCTTCAGGGGATCGGAAACCGGGGGCTGGGGCTTGGGGTTTGGGAGGTCCGGTGTCTTTTTGCTTTTTCTGTAGAGGGGGAGGGAAGAAGGACTTATTGCAGATTGGTGGTGGTGGTGCTGCTGCTGGTGGTGGGGGTGGTGGTTTTATTTCGGATTTCGTGCGAGTTCTGAGCCGCGCATGCTTCGCACCAAACCAAAATCGAATCAAAGAGCCGTTGTTTCAACTTTTGGCCTTAAAAAATCCAGGCATCAGTCGCAGCCCTCACCATTGTATTCCTCCAGGGATTGCGAGTACCTGCGCCATCGAACGCTTGCTGTTTGTAGGGTCCTATGATAGAGTCAGTCGGATCTAGGATTTGTATGAACCTGCGAGATTACGCTTCTCGAGACCCCAAAACCCTAAACCTTAAGCCTTAAACCTTAAAGCCTACCCCTTGAACCTTGAACGGTCTTTCCTGTGTAAGCCGACAACCGGCAGGACCTTTGCGGAGAAAAGGTGCGCACTACACATTTAAAGAACAAGCGTAAGCCTGAAACCCTAAACCTTAAGCCTTAAACCCTAAACCTAATTACACACCCTAAACCTTAAGCCTGTAACCCTAAACCTGAAGCCTTAAACCCAAGACCTTGTTAAACCCTAAACCTTATTAAGCCCTATATAAACCTCAAGCCTTAAACCCTAAACCTCATTGAAGCCTGAACCTTATTAAGCCCTAAACCCTAAACATTATCTTAAGCTATTAAACACTAAACCTCATTCAGCCCTAAGCCTTAAGCCTTAAACCCTAAACCTTATTAAACCTTATTAAACCTTATTAAGCCTTAAACCTGAAGCCTTAAGCCCTATACCCTCGAAGTCCGCCAGGCTGCACGAAGTCACGCTTCGAGCCTTATAGGCTGCCTCGCGGATGGCTCCTACCCAGCCGACGGCCCGGTGTAGGGGTGAGGGTTTAATTGGGTTCTGTTAAGGGTCCTTCTAAAGGGGGTCTATAAGGATCACCACAAGGGGTATGATGGGGGTTTACAAGAGGGGCCTTCATACTTACCTACACTGTTTGGGGGGGCTCCTGATTATAACCTCTGGTATAATGGGCCCAAACCCCATTCTAATTATTAAGTCCCCTATATTAGGGCTTCAGGCTTCGGGGCGTAGGGCTTTGGGTTTATGTTTGCTTGCGGGTTGCTGCAGCCAGAAGTCTGCTCTGACCTTCGCAGCATCATGTTTGCTTGCTTTCCTGCCCCGGTGGTTGTTGCCGTTGAGGAAACCCTAAACCCTAAACCGGCTGGACCTCATGCAGAAAAGGCCCCACTGCACCTAAAAAAAACAACCCTAAACCCGTTGCCGTGGCTGCTGCAGCCTCCTGCTCCTGCTGGAGCTCCTATAAGGTTAAGACTCCAAACTTCGAACCCCGAAGCCCAAACGACAATTGAAGGAAACTGAAGAATGCAGAAGGGATCTCGGCCCATCTCCTCCGACATCCTACCCTGAGCCCAAACCCTGAACCCTAAACACCCTATGATAGGGGCCTAGCTAACTAGCGCTAGTATTCTGGGCGTTCCTTATTATAATTCTGGTATAATGGGCCCCAAAACCATATTCTAGTGGTTAAAGCCCTTATATCATAGTCCCCTGTAGATCACTTATATTATGCTAACGCTGCTAACCCTTATAGACCCCTTTAAACAGGAACCCTATTCTAATTATAATGGCCCCTGTTTTCAAGCGAGGTCCGCGCCGCCGCGTGCGTCGCCCTAGGAACTTGCCGGGCTCCGGAGGAGGGTGGGGTTTAACGAGTCTACCCATAGGCCCCATGGTAGTTCCTTTTTGGGGCTCATATTTAGAATCCTATAAGGTAATCCCAACAAGGAACTACTTGGGGCCTTGTAGATGAAGGCTTAGGGGCTTCAGGTTTTTTTTGGGGGGAGGGGGTCGGGGTTTAGGGGTTCAGGGTTTAGGGTGTCAGAAGTAGGTTTGAGGTAGGATTTAGGGTTGAATTAGGCTTTTAGGTTTTGTTCTAGTATCGGGGGAGTGCAAGATGGCCATAAGCGAAGGTATGCGACTAGGTTTGGGGGCTTACTTCTGGGGCGTGACGGAGTGCGTCTCATCTCCTCCTTATCTAAAGGCCCGCCAAACCACTAAACCCGAAACCCACTTTAAGTCTATGAGGGTTTCGGGTTAAGGGTCTAGAGCTAAGCTGTAATCCTAGACTAGACACCCACCCCAAATCTTCAAGGGCAGCAGGAACGATCTCCATTCAGGAAACACCCGGTACGCCCCGGCCCACACCTCTCTTCAATATTACTAGCTATGATGACGATGACTAGCGTTTTCCGTGTTCAAGGTCGTTACGTGACTTCGGTTCAAGGGCAATCCCCAGACAGATCCCTCAACAAAGTAAGCTGAACCACCGATCCCAAAGCCCCAAAACCCCCAAACCCTAAACCCCCCCCAAAAAAACAAACCCCTAAACCCCAAACCCTCAAACCCGAAACACCCTAAACCCCCAAATCCTTAAACCCCATACCTTAAAGCCCCAAGAGCCTCTCCTAAGCCCCTTAACCCCCAAACCCGTCGGGCAAGTCACAGCGTGTAAACCGCAGGCGCTGCCGGGCTTGGCTCAGGCCTTTGAGGACGAGTCTGCCGTGGTCAGGCGGGGAGTTTAGGATTTGGGGGTTTTAGGGTTTAGGGGTTTGGGGGATCGGGGGTTTGGAGGTTTAGGGTTTAGGGCTTGGGGGTTTTAGGGTTTGGGTTTTTAGGGCATTTTAGGGTTTTGGGGTTTATAGAGTTTGTTCGTTTCGTCGTTTAGGGTCTAGGGTTGGGTCAAGATCTTGGTTTTGAGGGTTTTTTTCGTAGGGAAGCTGTACGCTAAACATAGCCCGAAAACCCAAACCCCTGCTTAGCCTACCTGTCGTTTCCACAGCTTTCTTTTCGTTTTCGAAGCTCGGGGTTTAGGCTCCATCCTTGCGTTGCGGTATCAACTCTTGAGCATCTCGGCGGTGGAGGCTTGCGGCATAGGATATACCTTAACAAACAGCCTGCCAGTCTTTAGGCTCCATATCACTCCCAAACAACCTCATGAACGGTTTTGCAGGCACCAAGAAGCCTTATACCGATCATAGAGGCCTGCATAAAACCCTCAGCCAACCTTTTCAAGACCCTTCGTCAATCCGAATGCTGTAAAGGCCCTGACCTCCTGACCTCTGGAACTATAAGCCCTAGACCTTTCAAAAGCCTCTTCAAGCCAGATCAAATCTATCCAAGGGTAAAAGGAGGGACCCTTAAAAAGGACCCCGAGGTATATACCCTCAATATAGCTATTATATACCCATTATATAGCCCATGACAGGGTAGGGGTCCCCATTAAGGGTCCCTCCTTCTCCCCTTTGAATCTATGAATCTCCATGAAAGGCGCAGCGCCCTTGAGGCGGCTTCGGCTTTGGTGGCTGAGGAGGAGTCCTTCTGTGGCGACCCAAGATCGGCTTTCAAGGTGTATTTGTTATGGTTTACTGTGGTTTTGTTAGGGTTTTTCGGTTTCATGTACCTGGTTTTATAGGTTTCCAGTGTTTTTGGAGGCTTTGTTTAATGGGTTTACTGTTTTGCTGTTCTCTCTAGAGTTCTACAGGGCTTTGCGGGGGCTCACTTCACCATTGTTTCAAAGGGTTTTCTTGACTTTGCAGACGGTTTTGTGCAGAGGTTTAGGGTTTGGAGCGAGGCTTGGGGTTCGCGGGCTCGGCGCAGTAAAGATCGGGGTTTGAATAGCTAGTAATCTTATAGGATCCTTAAGGGGGGGTGGTTCAAGGGGGGAGGGTACTAGGGAGCTTTGGGGAACCTTAGGGAAGCTTAGGGAGTATTGGGGAATAATGGGGATTACTAGGTTACCTACCCCCCTTAGACCACCCCCCCTTAAGGACATCCTAATAATCAAACCCCTCCTATGCTTCCAAACCCTGATTATTCCAAATGTCTTAGGGCCCTAAGCCCTACACCCCAAACCGTACACCCTAAACCCCAAACCCTAAGCCCACTAAACCCCAAAACCCTAAACCCCAAACCCAAAGCCCTCAAAACCCTGAACCCCAAATCCCTAAACCCCAAGCCTTAAACCCCAAGCGCTAAGCCCCCTAAACCGTGAACCATAAGCATGATCGTCGAGACAAGTGCATCGGGGACTCTCTGAGTTTTCGTTCTTTGAGTTTTAAGTTTTTGGTGCTCTCCCGTTCAAGGGTTGAAGGGTTTAGGGGTGTAGGGTTTCGGGGTTTAGAGTTGGGATGGAGGGTTTGGGTTTTTGTTGGCTTCGGGTTTAGGGGTTTTGGGGTTTAGTGATTCTGTAGGTGATTACCGCAACGGTTGAGGTATTCGGGCACAGGGCGTTAGGCCGCACTTGGGTTTTGGGTCTCGGGCTCAATACCCTAAGCTTACGGGGCGGCTTCAGGTATTTCAGGCTGCCGAGGTCGTCTCCCAACAATCGGGGACTTGCAGCGAGAACCGTAACACTAGCCCCACTGGTAGCAACGTGGCTCCGAAGCTTTTTTGTTCGCATGGCTGCGACAGTGTAGGCTTGCATGAGTTTCTGTTGGTAATAAGTATTAGCATTACTAGTGGGGCCCCAAAAAAGCACATAAGCAAAAATTAGGATAGGGATATCACAGATAAAACCCCTTATAATGAAGCCCAATAAGGTAGGGATATCACCATATAATGCTTATGCTAATGTGCTTTTTGGGGTCCCTAACTAAAGCCTCGAAGATCTCCCACAAGTTCCTTTGGGCACTGGGCGAGGGTGCTTGGAGGTTCATGGGTAGTTATAAGTGGGGTTTATACTTGGAGGGTCGGGGGACTTAGTAACTGGTCATTTTAAGGACTTATAAGTACCATAACCCCAATTAGGGTCCCTTTTAGGGTACTTATAAGTCTACTTACTACCTACTTACTAAGTCCCCCGACCCTCCAAGTAGGGATCCCTTAAAGGGATCTATAGGGATTCTATAAGGCTGTAGGGTTTAGGGTTCATGGGTAGTTATAAGTGGGGTGCTTTAGTCCCTTAATAGTAACCATGAACCTGCAAGTGCGGGCTGAATGCGATGCTGCACGTTTTAGTCAAGAGCCCTTTGACGTCGCAAGGCTTTCAGGACGTGTGCCGGGCTGGTTCTTTGGCTTGACAAGTTTAGGGTTTAGGGTTTTGGGATTTCAGAGATCTGGGGGACTTGCAATTTCACACGAACGCAGGGAGCATATAGAACGCTGGCTCGATAGCTTTTCCTCCATTGAATAGTTCAGAGAACCACGCATCTGCAGGTCACGAGGTCTTCAAGGCAGTCACGGACACGAACGCGCAGGCCGGCTGGAGTCATTCAGCCACCGTGCTCGAATCTCTGCAACCGAAGTGTAGGCTTTAGAGGTTTGAGAGCCTTGAAAGGTGGCATCCATCAGAGAAGTGCGAACATTCGTCCTAGTTCATGTGCAGTTGTACCTGCAGTGCCTATAAACCCCACATTAACAGTCGGAAAATATTCATAATTTATAGATATAAGAGGACCTTCATTGTAGCCCCATTTACAGACTGTTACTGTATGGGGGACAGTGCCCAAACCTAAACGCTCCCTAAACACTGAGCCCTAAAACCTTCGTATTCCACGGCTCTGCAGTAGTTCCTTCGTGGGATTACTTTGTCGGAGTCTAAATATGAACCCAAAAAAGGAACTACTATGGAGCCTGTGGGTGTTGTAGGTATAAGGACTTGGGATTGAGGATTTCGGATTTGGGTTTCAAAGGCCTCCAACTCTGAGCCGTCGTGTTTGGGGATTAGAAGGTGTAGGGTTTCGGGGTTGAGGCTTAGGGTTTAGGGTTTGGGGTAACTCTGCGACGGGGACTTTGCTGGTTTGGAGGGGCTTTGGGGTTTTCTTGGTCTGGGGCTTGCGGCGTATGGTCATGGTTTCTGGCTGCGTGCCCTGAGCCTTTACGTGACAGGCTCCAAGTCCAAGTCATTGATTTCCAACCCTAAGCACCCCTAAACCCTAAACCCTAGCCTTAAACGCAATAGAGTCTCATCCCGAAAAACTGAACCCTGAGCCCCAAACCCGAGAGCCCAGCAAAAAAAAACGGAGGCGATCACCGAAGAACTTTACCCCCCCCCCCCATATCCCAAGTCGAAACTAAAATCACAGGAGGGCAAGAAGGGCTGAAGAAATATGGTGCAAACAGAATAGGGATCACATATTGAATGCCAGCCCTAAACCCTAAACAATTGACCCTAACAGTTTTTTGCATCTTGCCGGCTTCAGCAGCAAGACACACGTTTCCACCGAAGCGGTACCCATGCAGATCGGTCTGCCACTGTGCCCAAAAAAAGCGCTGTAGACCAAAGGTGGGATGAGGGTAGGTAGGATGATAAGAATCCCATATATATAAGGAGTTTTATTTGGGATGTTTGAGCGGTAAGTTCCTAACCCAAAACCCCAATATCCAAGAAGTCGTCGTGAGAGGTCCGTGCTGCGGCCGCCGTGCTCTCAGTTTCTACTGGGCCGGGGGGCGGGGGGCGGGGGTTAAAGAGCACGGGGAGTCCAAAGAAGCCCGAAGTCTATAGGGGCACTTAGACACATTTTTTTCCATGTTTGGTTATTATAATCCCTAAGAAGCAGCTAAAATTCTAATTTTTGCTGGGGTTCTAAGTTCAGTATAGAAGTATGTGCTAGTCATGGGCTTCAGACCTCACTGTAGGTACTAGCTGTGAACTCTAATAAGCCCTAAGTAGATGCTGGCTACTCCCAAAGTCCATACCTTAACCTACCAGAACCTAATTTTAAACAGGTTCCTATAATGGACCTCAATTATAGAATTTATATGGATTCTATAAAAAGCTAGGTTTTGGTAGGCTGAGGTAGACATTGCCTGTCTTTGGCCACAGGACTTCTTTGGATCATTCTGGGGGTCTGTTCCCATAGGTGCAGGACTCGCCGGTAATGCATCGCGATACGGCTTGTATGGTTTAGGGGTTGAGGCTTTAGAGTTTAGGGTTCGGGGTTTCCACAACCCTCACGTATAGTTTCATTCATGACCTCGCCGTGGCTCGAGATCTTTCGCAGACTCAGTCCGCCTTGCTCTCCGTAGACCGTCCTTGCCATGGCATCCCCAACTTCCCGCGATGCCGCCGTGGACTACAAGGGTCTGGGCCACAAGCAGGCTCAAGGGATCAGGGACCCTTATAAGGACCCTTATGGGTAATGAGGGGCTAGTTTGGGGCCACTCAAGTATGTCTTAGATGGGGCCCCGACCCACTAATAGTTCAAAAATGGGTTGGTATCAAGCAGACAGGCCAAAAGTAGCATAAGGAAGTCTGATCACATTAGAGTCCCAAGGTCCCTGAAGTGTTTTGATTTTTGATTGGGGTGGTGCATGGGGCTCTGAGACTGGGTCGGAGGAGGTTCCAAGTGTTCTCCGGGCTTTGACCTCAGATTTTGCATGCGGATCGAAGTGTGACCCGGGGCGTGGCTCAGTTGTGAACAACTTACCAGCCAAGAGGTGTGGAACGACGATTACGCTGTTCGCAAGTTTGTAGCTTTGAGCAACTCACCAGGGAAGAGGTGTGCAGACACGACTACGTTAGTATCGCAAGCTTGTAGCTTTGAGCAACTTACTCGCGAAGAGATGGGGATTGGCCCGGCCCTCTCACAGACAGATCTCACAGATCAGAATTAGCACCAGAGGCGCAAAAAAAACACACAATCGGAGCGTTTCCAGCACCAGAAAAGCCCTGATCCAAGGTGTGTTGAAATCATGGAGCACAAAAAAAGCACAAACATACAAGCACGTTTGGTTTTTGGAGCACGAGAAAAGCACAAAAAGAAACACAATCAGATCGTTTCGAGCACAAGAAAAACGCAACAGCCGGATCGTTTCGAGCACAAGAAAAAGACAAGAACAACGCACAAGCATACAAACACGTTTGGTTTTTGGAGCACCAGAAAAGCACACAAAAAAAAACGGCACAATCGTACCGTTTCGAGCACAAGAAAAGCACAACAGCCGGATCGTTTCCATACAAACACGGTCGGTTTTTGGAGCACAAGAAGATTTGAAAAGCACAAAAACACAATCGGATCGTTTCGCACACAAGAAAAGCACAACAGCCGGATCATTTCGATCACAAGAAAAAAGCACAAACTTACAACCACGTTTGGTTTCTGGAGCACCAGAAAAGCACACAAAAAAAACGGCACAATCGTACCGTTTCGAGCAGAAAAAAGCACAGAAAAGAGGTCTCTGTGATGGAAATTTAGCCCGGGCACTCCCAGTACTTAAACATGGTCGAAGAGGCCAGACCCATGCCCGGCCCCAGCCAGCCCAGCCCCAGCCCCAGCCCACGCGCCCAGCCCAGGTCCCCATCCCGAGCGGGCTCCCCCGCATATACCCTTGCGTGGCACAGTCACACTCTCAGCTTGCCGCGTGACAAGTGTCATCTTTCTCGCTGTGAGAAAGATTTGCCCTCCCGCCCGCCCCAGAGGGGTGGTGGAGGGCGGCGCCGCGCTGCGCCGCATATATCTCGCTCCAAGCAGCGCTCGAGGGTGGCGCAGAATCAATGACCAAGCAGTGCAGCCTGTCGCCAAAAGAGAGTGTGTTTGTTGTGGCAAGTGCACCCCTAGGCTCCGAATAGGCTATTTACAACCTATAGGCAATAATTAACTATTTATAGGACAATAGTTAATTTTTAACTATTGCCTATAGTTAAAAAATTAACTATGGAATAGTTAAAAATTAACTATTTTTAATGGTTAAAATAAGAGCTCAAGCCCCAAGGTAAACCCTCGAACCCCGGTGCGAACCCTTTTGTTCACGCAGCCGCAAGACGAGAGCTTCAAGGTTTCTTTTGGTAAATCTTACCGTCCTCTGTTCGGACATAACGATTGTGACCGCGATCAGCGAAATCTTTGCAGCGGCCGCAGCCGTGCACGAGACTGCGGCATTTGGAGCAGCCCCACCTGTAAAAGTCCTCAGGCTCACCTTCCCGTGGCACCGCAGCAGGGACGGCAGGCTCGGCATCGGCTGCAGGTGCGGCAGCCAGGGCAGCAGCTGGACGCTTCATGCTGGGCCTTTTCAGTGGAGCCGTTGAGGTCTGCAGGGCTTGAAGACGTTCCTCCTTTGACATGGGCTTGGCCGGGCTTGTAGCAAAGGCAGCTTCCAAAGCCCGTCTGCTTGCATTCTGCATGAAGCTCCCAGACCCCAGAGGCCTGCTGCTGGAACTTGGAGCACTGGGTGCATTCGCAGGGACCAGAGCCAGGTGGTCAGCAGCTTTGCTGGGCCGCTGCAACTCCAAAAAGTTTTTCTCGATCTCTCGCTCATCCTCCGACGGCATCTGGGGGTCCTCGTTCGCCCCGCATGCAGTCCACGGCTTGGCTGCACCATCCGAGTCTTGCACTTGCAGCTCGGGCTTAATGATCTGAAGCAGACCCAAGATCAACTCCTGCTGATGCTTGCTCGCTCTGCTGAAGAAGCTCTTCCTGAGTTGCTCGTTGTCTATAAGGTCTCGCAGCTTCCCCGTCATCATCCGCAATCTGAGCATGAAGTAGCTCAGGGCACTCTGCAACCATTGTTCCCCTAGGGCATGGCTTGGTCGAACTGCTTCGAAGTTGTTCCGGCTGTGGCACGCTTGCAAAGCCTTGAGCAGAAGCGAGTTCGGCAGCAAACCGTTGTGGCACACCTTCAACAGCTGATGCAGCAGGGGCTCTAGACTGCAGAACTGTGCTACATGGGTCGCCAACGCAGTCTTCCATGTCATATCATCTAAGCCTGCGAGGCATCGATCCAACGATCGATGCCGAAGGTTTTCCATACCTTTCTCGATCGCTGTCTCCAGCTTGGAGACAGTGACCTCAGGAAGGACTTTGAGTCTGGTCTTGGAGGCCATGGCGGCCGCCGCTGCCGCCAACCCCCACCAGAACAAAACAGCTCGAACCGAACACTGCAGCAGAGATCGATGTATGAATTTCAACTGTGCGGGACAAGCCTACATATAAAGGATCCTAAACCTTGCACACGATCCTAAACCTAAACTCAGACAGACGCAAGCAAATTTTTCGAATCCGCAACGGGATGTTCACTTGATCTTGGAGTGCAAGAATGCAGAATCCCGCTCTGCAAGCAGAATGTCGTGGCACAGACCTCTAGAGAATTGGGCAACAAAGCGGGTCAGAGCCGCGAGAGGCTTTCGTGCCCGCAGGCATGCCTGCATGAGGATCTTGCCCTTACCCATATAATCCTCGCCGGAGTATGTCCAGACATGGACTGGTGAAATCCAGGCTGCGATCTGGAGAGCATGGACCAGCCAGTGAGACTTAAACGTTAATTGGAACAAGCATCGCTGCTGCCTCAGGTACTCCTTGGTGAGACGGGTCATGCACTGTAGCATGCTAATTGCAGCAGTCACCAGCTCATCGCACGTCTTGCGGCCTGGGTGCCAGCTGTCGGCTTCCTCACGTAGCTTGCGATCGATCAAAGCACTGAACTGAAGCACCAGCTGCACCAGGACGTGAAGTTCCTTGCTGGCATCCATATGCTCAGTCCAGATTGCTTCGAGGGCTTGCACACAAGCCTGGGTCTCCGCTGCTTTGGCTTTGAGGCAGGGGAACGTTTTCTTGCACATGGGGTCATCCTTGTCTCCAAGGAACATGCCGCGAGTCAGGTTCGTAATGCCCCGCATGGATGTTCCGGACCAGAATGCTCTCATCTGAGCCAGAAGAGAGGCCCTATTATCGTCGAAGCTGCCCGGTAGAATCTCCGCGACCAAAAGCCAAATCACGGATCCACATATCCTTTGATCCACACCCAGATGTTTTGTATGCATCAGATCTGGCACCACCGATTTGGGCGACAGGGTTCTGATCAGCAGTCGGCACGAGTGCTGCCGAGGGATGACCCAGGCATCTTCCTCGATGTTGTCGACACGAAGGAATTGGAACATATCCTTTCGCTGCACGCTGCACAAACCGCATGGTCGCAATGAGTTCCATCTTGGTAACCCGTGGGTGAGGTTGTACCACTCCAAGTCGCCTGTGCAGAACACAGGCACTGCGAAGTAGCTTCGATGTCTGGCAGCGCTTGCCAGCATTCCATCGAAGGAGTCGCAGATCTGTTTCCAGATGGCATCGACCGTGTTGTCTTGCCTCGTCTTGGCCAGGTGATCAGACCACACCGGACAGATCAGGTAGTGCTGCTTTCGGGTCGCCGTCCAGCGGCAGAGCAAAGACCGCCAGCTGATGAAGCAGCAGCTCTTCTGCGAAGCTCCTATTGCCGTGATCGGCACGCCGTCGCCGTGCAGGACCACGGGAACTGCCCTCTTGTCAAAGTTAGGCAAGGCTCTGACGGGGTGCTGCCGTAGGGCAGGATGGTCTCCGCATTCCCGCCAAAACCGTGCCACAGACTCCTCTCCCGGACAGATAGAGGCCGCAAAGGTTTGAGGTCTCTGATCTCTAAGGGTCTCGAAGATGTAATGTGGCTTGAAGAAAGGCAGCTGTCGCTCCCCCATGCTCAGGGGGATGTTCTCCCAGCAAGGCTGAAGAAAGGGTTTCACCGTCCTTCGCTGCAAATCGCGCCAAAGATTGTGGGTCTCTGTTCTGTTTTCCCCCAGCTGCCCCAGCATCTGAAGGTCTGGAGGCGGAGCGGCCCCGGCAGCTGCGAAGTCGTCGCAAGCCCGAACCGCTATGTCCCTCACTTGGGCCAAGCTCAGCTGACCCCAACACTGCTGGTTGTACAAGTGCTCTGCCAGGCTGGATGGTTTCTTGGCAGCAGCATCCCTTGCAGCCGCTCGTTGTCTAACTCCTTGTTTGGAACCTGAACGGAGTGCTTCTACCATGGCCAGGAGGAGGCTTGGTTACTATACCATTACTAACCATTGAAAGCTTCACTGCAGTCCTATTACAAATGCCGCAAACATACAGATTGAGCCGAAACGGCTGCCATCGTTTGGAATTTGGAGGACACGAGGTTTACAACAATCCGTGCCTGGGTGTGGCAGTGCCGCTGCTTTTTCTCAGCCGTTCACCGCTGACCTCCTGCTGCTCTTCACAGTTGCAGCTTTTGATCCTACTCTGCCTCATCAGAAACCTGAGAGAAGCAGCCAAGCACCTTGGTTGTGGCATCTGAGCCCGCCGGCGAGAAGTCCACTCTCAGCCCCGGCGAAAAGTCCGCTCGGAGCCTTAGCAGCCCCTGCCACTTTTCCGGTGTCTTCTCGGCTGGTCTCTCCGACTCCAGGGACAGTGACAAGCTTTCTTTGGCTTCGAGCCTTCGAAACTTGACACGCTTCTCCGGTGTCTCTTCGGCTGCTGTCTTCGCAGTCGCTGGGCCTGGAGCCTTCGCAGGCTTCTTGCTCGCCGTCTTTTCAGATTCGGATGCCGCCGGCCTCTTCATGGCCACGGCCGAGGCTGGAGTTTTTGCAGAGCCGGATGCTGCCGGCCTCTTGATGGGCATGGCCGAGGCTGGAGGCCACTGGAGGCTGGAGCTCGGACGGGCTGTGGCCGACTACCCTGGAGCCGAGAAATGTTCGGCCCGAGCACCAAACCCTATGGTAGTTTAGTCGAAATTACCGCGAAACTACCGCTGAGGGGAATCGAAATTACCACGAAACTACCGCTAAACTACCGCTACCCGAATCGAAATTACCACGAAACTACCGCTAAACTACCGCTACCAGAATCGAAATTACCACGAAACTACCGCTAAACTACCGCTACCAGAATCGAAATTACCACGAAACTACCGCTGCCAGAATCGAAATTACCATGAAACTACCGCTGCCAGAATCGAAAGTACCATGAAACTACCGCTGCCCATAGAGTAATGCTACAGTAGTACAGTAGTAGTAGTGTAGTAATAGTAGTAGTATAGTAGTAGTAGTAGTAGTAGTAGTAGTAGTAGTAGTAGTAGTAGTAGTAGTAGTAGTAGTAGTAGTAGTAGTAGTAGTAGTAGTAGTAGTAGTAGTAGTAGTAGTAGTAGTAGTAGTAGTAGTAGTAGTAGTAGTAGTAGTAGTAGTAGTAGTAGTAGTAGTAGTAGTAGTAGTAGTAGTAGTAGTAGTAGTAGTAGTAGTAGTAGTAGTAGTAGTAGTAGTAGTAGTAGTAGTAGTAGTAGTAGTAGTAGTAGTAGTAGTAGTAGCTAGTAGTAGTAGTAGTAGTAGTAGTAGTAGTAGTAGTAGTAGTAGTAGTAGTAGTAGTAGTAGTAGTAGTAGTAGTAGTAGTAGTAGTAGTAGTAGTAGTAGTAGTAGTAGTAGTAGTAGTAGTAGTAGTAGTAGTAGTAGTAGTAGTAGTAGTAGTAGTAGTAGTAGTAGTAGTAGTAGTAGTAGTAGTAGTAGTAGTAGTAGTAGTAGTAGTAGTAGTAGTAGTAGTAGTAGTAGTAGTAGTAGTAGTAGTAGTACAGTAGTAGTACAGTAGTAGTACAGTAGTAGTACAGTAGTAGTACAGTAGAAGTACATTAGTAGCACAGTAGTACTAGTACAGTAGTAGTAGTACAGTAGTAGTACAGCATGGAAACTACCAGTCTGCAGTGGAAATTACCGCGAAACTACCGCTGAGGGAATCGAAATTACCACGAAACTACCGCTACCAGAGTCGAAACTACCACGAAACTACTGGTAGTTTAGTAGTAATTACCGCGAAACTACCGCATTATGAATGGTAATTTCGTCGAAATTACCGCTAAATTACCGCTGCCGGCGGAGCCGGCTCCAGGCCGGGCGGAGCCGGGCCCAAAAAATTTCAAGGCCGGGCACGGCCCCGGGCCTGCCTCGACTAGAAAATTTCCGGGCCTGGGCCTGCCTCGGCCCGAGCCGCGGCTCGAAGTTTGCTACTGGAGGGTTGCAGGTTTAGGCTTCAGGGTCGAGGGCCTCGGAGCTGCAGGGCCTAGCTTTCGGGTTGAAGGTAGGGGTGCAAGGCTTTAGGGTGTAGGGTTGGGGCTTTCGGGTTTAAGGCTGAAGGGGTGCAGGGTTTTAGACGGGTAGGCCCTGCCCTAAAACCCTAAACCCTACCCTAAACCCCAAAACCTTAACCCTACCC
This sequence comes from Symbiodinium sp. CCMP2592, assembly GCA_905221615.1. Classification (NCBI taxonomy): domain Eukaryota; class Dinophyceae; order Suessiales; family Symbiodiniaceae; genus Symbiodinium; species Symbiodinium sp. CCMP2592. The sequence goes on from CAJNDT010005940.1 coordinate 343,389, forward strand.
TAAACCCCAAAACCTTAACACTACCCTAAACCCCAAAACCTGAACACGCTGCTTTTTTCCGGGTCGCCACAGTGCATGAGTGCCGGTGCCGGCTGCTACGGAGTTCCACCAGTTTTGGTGCTCGTGTCCTACAGCCTACTGTAGTGCCATAGGAATCTGGCGCCCTCCGGAGCCTGCTCCGTACGGTCTTAGGGGTGCTCCCTCTCCAAGACCCGGTCCGCCACACGGAACATGACGGACAGCACCTCGAGTGCCGAGCCCTGTGCCGAGGCTTTGGCCTGAGCTGCCATCGGTGCAGCTGCCGTGCTCGGTGCAGCTGCCGTGCTTGGTTTGGGCGGCTCCACGAACTCCACAGACTGGGACCGCCGTGCCCGCTCCTGTGGTGGCAGCCCCTTTGGCGAAGCAGGCCTCCTCAGATCTGGAGGTGAGCGAGGAGAGCGGGATCGCTCCATTTGCTGGAGCTCCTTTTCCCAGGCCGCATCAGCCTCTTGCACGGACGCTTCCTCTGAGAGTCCGTGCTTGGATCTCAGATGCTGAACCAGGGCCCATCGGGACTGAACCCACTTGCGGCACATGTGTTCGCCAACCCGTGGGCACCAGCACCAGGTGGCGGCGGCTGTCAAGCGGAGCTCCGGCTTCGGAGTGGCCCTGCTGCTCTGAGAGGGGCTAGCAGCTCGCCTCTCCGGCCGCTTGCGGGGATCTCGAGATCGTCGTCTGCTGTCGCTGCGGCGGCTGGAGCTCTCCTGGCTTGGGGTTCGTGCACGGTCGCGGAGCTCCTGCTCCCTCTTCCTCACAGCCTGCTCCCTGTCCTTCAAGTCTCTGACTTTTTTCTCGTAGTCCTTCTCGCGAGCTCTGGCGGCCTTTTTTTTTTCCTTTCTGGCAGCCCTCCTCTTTTCCTTCTTTTGCTTTTCCTCTTCGTCCTCCGCAGGGGCAGGTGGCCCTTCTGCTGCCGTGCTCTGCAGCAGTCCTTCGGCTTCCGTCCTGTCCGGCGGCCCTGGCGAGGCTTTTGCAGCCGCCTTTGCAGCCTCCGCCTCTTCTCCGGTCGGGCAGTCCTTCTCGGACTCCTCCCCAGAGGAGCTACGAGCCTCGGTCCGCGGCCCCGGCATCGCAGCCACCAGTGTCCAAGGACCCGCCGGCCTGACAGGTGCAGAGTTAGGGATGAGGGCTTGGCTTTGGGAAAGGTTTGGGGGGGCGTTTATGTTCATCGAGCCCGCCAGCAGCCTTCCAGGGAGCTGGTCTGGAGAAGGCCTTTCGTACCTTCGCCAGCAGCCTCCCCGAAAGCTGGTCTGGAGAGCCGTCGTCGCCAGCAGCCTCCCGCAGGGAGCTGGTCTGGAGAGCTGTCCTCGCCAGCAGCCTCCCTCTTGGGGAGCTGGTCTGGAGATGGAGCCGTCCTCGCCAGCAGCCTCCCGCTTGGGAGCTGGTCTGGATTTTTTTTTATGTTCTTTCGATTGGCTTGCTGCTTTCGGATTTTGTTCCTATAATGACTAAGAGGTTTCTGAACCCGTGCCGGCCTCTTGCACGGAGGCCGCTGATCCCGCATCCCCCGGGGCTTGAACCGAAAAGGGCTACGGGGATGGAGTGCAGCTTCAAAGGAAAAGGCCTCTAAAACCAAAACATGCTGCATGATCTCTACCGCTTCTGACCTGTAGCTTTCGTTGTTCTTTGTTGCTGCACAGTCGCTGCGAGCTCCAGGCTCCCCGCCCGAGGCACACAAACCTTCTAGCTGAAGTTACTTGCTTCTTGCCGGCTCCTTGGCCGCAGAACGGATAAAGATGAAGTCTGGATCTGCACAGATCCCGGGCTCAGCCGCTCAGCTGACTGCAACAAGACCTTTCAGCAGCTCCTGGGTCTCCAGAAGCTTGGTTGCTGCACCCGTCAGCACAGATTTCAGCTGAGCCAGGCTTCCCTTGTTGGAAAGCTTGAAGGTCTCAAGCTGTGACTGCAAGGGAAGCAGCTGAGCCCACTTCTCGTCCAACTGGCGCTTCAGGTTCTGCCACGTCTGCGAGGTGCTGCTGTTCAGCCGATATGTCGCCTGCTTGAGCTGCATCAGCCAAGTCAAGGCCTGATCGATCTTCTCGATGCATTTCTTGTCCAGCTCAGGAAGCATGCCGGGCTCCGGCTGCCTGTCAAGGATGGCCAAAGGGGGCGGCGGGGTTCCTGGCACTGCGAAAGCCGCCGGGGTGACACTGCTCGAGCTCGGCGGCACCACTTCAAACTCTGGGTCGAAGTTGTCGCAGAAGGCCTCCAACTTGTCCTTGCTCTCCTGGTCACAGGCGGCGGCCTGCTGCAGGCCGGTCTTCTGGACGACGGCGGTCCGGTGCTGAACCTCCAGCTGCCTGTACATGTACTGGGTCTGGCCCTTGTCCGTGATCTCGACGACGTCTCCCTCGCGGAGGGCTTTCAGAAAGGCCGTTTCTGATCCGCACTTCCCCACCATAATCGCCTTCGGGTAAGACTTCTGCTTCGTCTTCCCCAAGACGGAGCGGTAGTGAGAAGTCAAGGTCTGCACTGTGGGGTGGTTCTCGTTGATCTCCCACTTGGTCGTCGCCCCGGGCTTGACGACGTCGTTGATCAGCTTGGTCTTCGCGGCCTGAGACTTATATCAGGGCCACACACGAAAAAATGAACTTATGATTTTTATCTTAGCCCTATAAACCCTAAACCCACTATGCAGACCAATCATGTCAAGAAACCCGGGAGACGTCTTTGCTCCGGAAGAAGTTCTGCAGCTCCGACGACAAAGTTGGCAAACTCTTCTCGAAGAACCAAGCCTTACGCCTGTCACGGGTCTGCAACTCCTCACCAGCAGCCTTGGCCGGCGGAACGTCCTCTGGAAGCTCCGCAACGAGGGCCGTGGCTCGCTCTCGTAGCACTTCGCTGGGCTTCTTCTTTTCGGGCTTCTTGTTGTCAGGCTCCTCAGCCGGCTTTTCCGTGGCCTTCCGTTTCTTCTCTGTCGGGGCCTCTGGAACCTCGGTCTCCTCTGGCGGCTCTGCCGCTGCTGCAGCCTTTTCTTGCTCCGTGTCGACCGCCGTTGCTTTGGCCTTTGCTTTGCCCTTGGCTTTGGTCTTGGGTTCGGCCTTGCCTTTGGCCTTGGGTTCGGCCTTGGCTTTGGCCTTGGGTTCGCCCTTGCCTTTGGCCTTTTCTTTTGCCTGGGCTTTGGGCTTTCCTTTGGCCTTCGCTTTGGGCTTCGCTGTCTCCGTCTCGTCCGGCTCGCCGACCTTCCCTTCGGCCGTTGGGTCCTCGACCTGGCTGTCGGGCGGGGCTTCCGCCTGTGACTTCTGGGAGTCCTCTAGCAACGTCTGGGCAACCGCAAGCGGGTCTAGCACCGAGCCGGTCTCGACGGTTAAGCTGAAAGCCAGTGGCAACTGCCGTCCGCCTTCGACTTTCGGAGCCATGGCTGCAGGGCACGGCTCTACGAAGTCCACTCGTCCCTAAGCTGTCGAAGCCACAAGAAGCTGCAGTCGATCGTTGCCGGACAAGCCCCGCAACACGAAATATGCAAATTAACCGTAGTTTAATAGTTAAAAATTAACTATTATAGGTAATAGGTAATTCAACAAAAATTAACTATATAGTTAAAAATTAACTTGCCTATAGTCAAAAGTAGTAAATTGCCTATTCGGAGCCTAGGGGCAGGAGTGTGACCCAAAACGAAAAAATGCTCCAGCATTTCGCAACGTACAAAGTTGCTGTTTTTCGCGCAAGTGCTTGCGCGCCCACTTGCGAATCCTCAGTTTGAGCTGTAAGCCTCTTCAAAATTAAACCAGTCGAGTCTAGTAGATGTGACACTGCTTCTCAGCAGACAGGGGTCGCGCAGAGGCTGCACAAGCATTTTCAGCTCCAGATGTGTTCTCCAGACATCTCCAGACAGAATCCGTCAAAGCGAGGGGTGCCAGTGGGCTTGCAAGTCACAACGTACTAGTGTGCTGGTTGTTTCAGTCTCGTGTTGTCCCTATTTATGCAAGCATGATCACACCGAGTCTTTATTTCAGCAGTTTCCTGGTGCTTCATGTTGTGCTTTTTTTCTGCCCGCTATTAGTGATGCGGGGCCGCATACAAAGTATGTCCCTTAACAGGCCCAGCCGGAGGGCCGCACTTCCCGCAAGTGGTACCTCGTCGGTGCTGGCCTGGCACTGATGGGCGTGGTTGGGGTGGCCGCCAAGGCGGCTCACTCCGGCGGCGCGTTGTTTTCCTCGAGTGCCACAAGGGGAGGTACGATCCAGGAGGCGCAGACATGGGAGGAGCTGCCCGGCATCGACAAGGTGGTCCGCAAGGCCCAGAGCTTGAAGCAGGACAAGCCTTTGCGCAACTTGCAGGATCTCTTCTATGACTCCCAGCCCGAGGAGTTGCCTTGGTGACTTGAGTTGCAACTACTTGGGTTGATTGGGGAGGTTTAGAATTTCAGGCTTGGAGTTTTTAAAGTTTGGTATGGTTCTGAAAGCTAAACATCACTTGCTTGGTTATCTGGGAAGCAAGGATCCGCACAGAATGCGTCATTGACACCGTTCAGGCTGCCGCCTACCTTGGCCAGGCTGTCGTGTTCCTCTACAAGGCCATTGACTACGATGGCCTTGAGTGCCCCAACAACTCTCCTGTTGGATGCGCTGCCAGCGTCGCAGGCTTCATCACGTCCATCAGCTGGATCGCCTCGTACCTGTCCTTTGCGGCGAACGCCTGTGGCCAGGCTGTCAACAACGGTGCGTTGTGTGCTGGTGATTTCACCGCTCTTATGGCCAACTTCGGCGAGATCGCCACCGTGGGCGCCGCTGCCAGGGCGGACTGCAACTTCGGCAAGAATGCCCTCCAGATCCTCACGCGCACGGAGACGATCTCCCCTCCCTGGAAGGAGTTCGTCCCGGCAGGAGCCTCGCCGGCCGTCGACAAGGCCTTGAAGATCAAGGGTCACAAGGACCAGCAGCGCAACCGCGACTACGACATCGTGCAGTGCGCCGTGGACGTCACCAACTCCGCTTCCTATATCGTCCGAGTCATCCTCCAGATTCGTGCCGCAGGCAGCGCCTGTGCGGACCCGAAGTCCTGCGCCGTTGGCATCATGAACCCGGGCTTTGGAGCACCATGCTTTACTACATTTTTTTTTAAAGGAATGAAATGAAAGCTCATAGTGTTTTCTCCCTGGTTACTTAAAGGCCCAGTTAAGGGGTTGAGTTTAAGTTACCATAGTACCGAAACCAGATCATTTCCTATGGATCCCCATTTTCGTAACTTATATAAGTGCAAATTCCTCAACAAGAACTTAAAAGCCCAGGAACATCATTTCCTCCTTCGCGTGGATCTCCCAGTTCACGGCCCTCGCCGTCTCGGACTGCCAGGTGGGTGCCGATCAGAAGGCCCTGTGCACGGCGGAAGCCTCGCTGAAACCATAAAAGGCTCAAGCCCAGGATCAGTTTAGGGTTTAGGTTTAGGGTTTAGGGTATAAAGGGGTCTGTCAGGGCTCCATAGGGGCTATCATGAGGATATAGGGTTCCTTTTGAAGGGGTCTAGAAGGATGTCTACAAGGGCGATTATGGGTTTTTTTGCATAGGGGCCTAAATAATTACTTGCACTATTTTGGGGGGTTCCTTGCTGTAAATTAGAGTATAATGGGCCCCCCAAACCCCATTCTAATTGCTAAGGCCCCTATACTAGGTCTACTTTTGCACTTTTTTGGCATCATCCAATGTCGTCTAGAGCTGAAAGCTTGGATCTTGTTCGGTCCCTGAGCCCTTAACTCTTCAACCCCTAAGCCTCAAACCTTAAACCCCCTTAAACCCCTAAACAGCTAAACCCCTAAACCGCTAAACCTCTAAACCCACTAAGGACATCTCGGACATGGTGGCCGCGCTCACCAACGGCCCGGCTGCCGGCATCGCCTCCACTTCGGACTGTGCTGACCTGTAAGTCGCCAGCTTGCAGCGAAAGAGCTGCGAGGTTTAATCTAGGGGCCTTAATACTTCGGGTTCCTTGAAAGTTAGGGTACTATTCGGGTTCCCTGAAAGGGTACTATAAGGGTTCCATCAAGGGATCAATAATGGTTTAGGGTATAAGGCCCCTATAGTAATTGCAAACCGCCGCTAGGGCGGCGGCTGCTGAAGAAGGCAGTCTTCAATACTGTCGATAGAATGAAATGATTTTTCGGCCCCCAATCAACCGCGTTTCCAGAGGCTTACTGACAGGCAAACCTGCAGTGAGCACTTCTGGAAATTTGGGGCCAGTCGAGCGGTTCTGATCGTATCGTCTTGAAGGAGGCAGAAAACTCCAGCAGCAGCAGGATGCAAGCGCATCAATAGTAACCATAGTGGCTACCACACAGCCCGAGTGCGACCAATGTAGCAACTAGCTAGGATAGTTAAGAGGTATTCATAGATTTGGTAGCTCCAACTCCCTGCGACATATCCGCACATAGTTTGTCGGAGTCATCCGTGCACTGCATAAATGTTGTCGTATTGAACTGCATTCCATAGATAACTTCAGGAATGCCTTACCTCTGCAATCTCTGTGGACTCAACCCAACAACGGCCTTGTGGTACATCTTCATACCAAACCACAATTCTGCTCACGGAATAGTCGGTGGTTCTTCGTGAGTAGTTGGCCCTCAGGTAGACTAAACATCTCGTGAATGTTACTTGCTATTGTTGGGGTGATAGGGTAAGTAACAGCTTGTGATAGCAATCCCTTATAGTCCCTAATAATCAGGAAAATCCCAATACTCTGTTCTCCTTATGAAGATCTCTATACCAGGTTCCTCAGCGATTCAACACAGGGTTGCGGGGTATGTTATACTATAGTATAATAAGGAACCCTATAAGGAAGAATATTCATGACTATTTAGGCCCATATATTACGGTACAGTGTAATGAGGAACCCGGATAAGGAATAATGTGAATGACTATTTAACCCTAAACCCTGAACCCTAAACCCTAAACCCCTAGGCCCTAAACCCTAAACCCCTAGGCCCTAAACCCTAATCCCTTTAGGCCCTAAACCCTAAACCCTTTGGGCTCCTATATTGGGGTGCTCTGGTCCTCCGACGGCAGAACAACTTCGAGGTCGATACCGAGAGTACGTGGCATGCCTTAGCAAGGGCCCCCACCCTGCTATAGTGGTATACTAGGACCTAGAGTAGGCCCTTATTCCCTTTTTCTAGGGGTCAGGTGCCCTGATAAGCCCCTTTCAGCCAAAAAGGGCATCCTTTTTTCCTAGGTTACTCTTAGGTCTAGTATAATAGGAATATAATAGGGCCCTAATATAATCCTTACAGTCACTATTACAGGGGGGCCCCTCCTAAAGCATGCCCTTGCATTCTATCTTCCTTGTGCCTTTGTGTACGGGTTGCATGACTAAAGACCAGATAATGGGAAAAGGGTGCTCTCATAGTTAAGGGGCTACTCGTACCCTTTTTGCCCTTTTCGTATTCGGTTCGATTGTTACGACAAGTTAGTAGGAAGAAAGGGTATTATGGATTCTGAAAAGGCTACTTGGGAACCTCGTTTAGCTTCTATCATTGCGAGCCCTAAGCCCGAAAGCCCAACAAGAAGCCCAGCTGGTTTGAGGTGAAGTGCCTAGCACGGCATCCACGGTTGGGGCCCAGCTACGCGGGAGTCGTGGCGACGTGCCTCGGGGGGCAGTTGCAGGGTTGGGGGGGGGAGCGGGGGACCTTCTGGGTTTCGGGTTAAGAGCTTAGGGGGCGAAGATGTCGATAATATCGGGGAGAGTTATGTCAGAACTGCGACTTTGAACTTTGGCAGAGAGTCCTGAGGTTCCCTAGGTCGGGCAGACGTCGTAGAAGGACTTGTCTTATTTTGCACTTTGGGGTGCAGGCTTTCAGGTCTGGGGCTTCGGCGAGGCTCCAAGCTGGACCTAGCTCCTGGCCGAAATTCCATTCCGGGATTTCGGGGTTTAGCGATACCCTGCCACAGGACCCCAAACCCGAAAACTGTCCGTAACAGCTAATAAAGTCAAAATTATAGTATTAGTAGAGTATACTAGACTAGACTGCCTTATACTATACGGTACTATAGTATATTATACGATACTACACTACACTATACTATGCCATACCTGACCATACTATATCATACTACAACATACTATGCCGATACTTCACTATACTAGACTACAGCATACCATACTACAAGGGCTCTTAGTTATACCATAATATACTTGAATCCGGGTTCTCCTTCCTAAGGCCTCGCCTCTGCCAAGAGATAGCCAGCGACAGAATGCAAAGAGTATCGGACCGGATGAACGTAGCGAGTTTAGGGCTTAGGGTTAACCCTAAACCCTAAAAAGAACCCTAGCCAGAAGCCCGCAGAGTCTGTGGGTTTAGGGCTTCAAAATAAGCCCCCTATCACCCTATCACCGCAACAAAGAACTCCGTGACAAGAGCGTCTATTTCGGTTCCCTGCCCAAAAATTCAACCAAGCTCAAACACACCATACACCCATAACCCTCCCATCCAACAAAACAGACCGGACCAGGAAGCTCTTGGATCACGATGCAGACGTCAGGCCCATCTCTTGCTATTAGAGGGCGTGTTCGTGGTGTTGGTTTCGGATTTCGTGTTTTGAGCCCCAAACCATCCGAGCCCCAAACCGTCCGAATTCTTAAGCAACATGACACTCCCTGCTAGGCCTCCCCGCCCTCATGGGGTTTAGACAGGCCTTGAAGGGTCTGTCAGGACAGGAGGACGGAGCGATACTGGGGATCCAGAATGCGAAGCTCCGGCACTCAAAGCCCTCTTGAAACATGAACCCAGAGACTCCAATATCCCTTAATTATGGAATATTCCTTAAATTATAGTAGGACCCCTAATATGAGTTAAGGCATATTCCTTACTTAAGGGATATGGGAGTCTCTGGGAACAACGTTAGCCAAACCTTTTCAACTCCCTTACACACTCCTACGAAAAAGCAATACAAATCGGTTGAACATACCGACAAAGCCCCATACAACCCGGCCAAAAGCCTTGTACAAGCCCTGCAAGAACCCAACAACATCCCACTAATCCCCCTTCCCCCTTCCCTTCCCCCCAAAACAAGCCACAAACCCATAAACCCTAAACTCCATGAACCCCACTAACTATGACAATCGGCAATCCTGATCCTCAAACAAACCTTACCTCCAAAACCCCAAAGCCCAAAGCAAGCCTCTCTAAGAATCCTAAAGCCGCCAAAAGCATTGGGAAAGATGGGCCGTGCTCAAGATTAGAGTCGTTGCTTAGCAAACTCGAATGTAACTAGCGCCAGACGGTCTAGAGCTGCTGGAAGAAGCCTTTAACCCTAAAGCCCTAAACCCTAAACCTGAAAGCCCTGAAGCCCTAAAGCCTTGAAGCCCTAAAGCCTTGACCCCTAAACCCTAAGAACCCTTACCCAGAGATCCCAATACCCCTTAATTACGGAGCATACCTTAACTTATAAGGGAATTCATATTGGATAGGGCTTGACGCGGAGATTGGGCAAAAGGAGACGCTTACCAGCAGTGCTTGCTTGGCATGTCAAAAAGCCGAGAAGCCGAAAAAGGATTACAGCTGCCGCTTTTGCATCAAATCCTTTTACCAAGAAGCGGACAAAGATCAGCATGAACAGGGCTGTGGGTCGCAACGACCGGCCGAACCGCAGAATCGCCCGGAGCGGCCTCGGGAGACTCGGGCGCCGGAGCGGCCTCGGGAGACTCGGACATTCGTCTCGACGCCTCCCTAGTTGGCGATTGACTCTTAGGGTAGCGTGCCATGGCTTGCCATTCTGTGGACTACTGGATGGGGCAAGAACAAGCAGCGCGTCTCTTTCCCACCATGTCGAGGGGCCCGGTGGACGCAGCCGCGCTACATGAAGTTCCCGCAGGCGGTGATACATCACCGTCTCTGCCGGGAGCGTGCGCTCCATCTCCAATCGTATGAGGGTGCGCTCGTGGTGCAGGTATTGGAGGAACAACACCTTACTAAGGGTATTGGGCTCTCTGGGTACCCCTAAACCCCAAACCCTATAGAACCCTTACCCTAAAACCCTATAGAACCCTTATACCCCTAAACCCTAGAGAATACACCTTAGACCCTATAGAGTACACCCTAAACTCTATAGATCTCTTATACCTCTAAACCCTAAACCCTTATACCCCTAGACCCTAAACCCTATACTAAACCCTATAGAACCCTTATACCCCTAAACCCTAAACCGGTCGTGAGAGAAGTCGCAGTAGGGATGGAGTGTGATTGATGCGGTTGCAGACTGATGCTGTAGTCTCGTGCTCAGAGTGTGACAGTCGCTCGAAGTACAACGTGCAGCGATGGGTTTTTACTTGTTTCTGTCCAGTGCAGGCCCCGTAGGTGAGGCGGGCGTGACTCTCCGTGCGCGCTGTGGAAAGACACGCCAGTGCACTTTAAAAAAAAAAAAGAGAATACAGCCTAAACCCTATAGAGTACACCCTAAACCCTATAGAACCCTTCTACCACTAAACTTTAAACCCTTATACCCCTAGATCCTAAAATTTATAGAATACACCTTAAACCCTATAGAACCCAGAACGGAACCCTTAAAGGAGCCCTTAAAGGAACCCTCAGCCGATCGAATCAGGGCTGCGGCCGCTGCTGGCCTTGGCGAGCTGGGAGATGCCGGGCGCGGATACGAGAAAGAGGCCTTTGTCTCCTTGTATAGGATTCAGGGTTTAGGGGTTTAGGGTTTAGGATTTAAGGTTCAGGATTCAGGGTTTAGGGGTTTAGGGTTTAGGGGTTTAGGGACTCAGGATTCAGGGTTTGCGGGTTTAGGGGTTTAGGGCTTTTGGGATAAGAGAAAGAGGCCTTTGGGGCGTAAGGGTTCAGGGGTTCCTTTAAGGGATCCTTTAAGGGTTTCTTTAAGGGTTGCTTAAGCGTTTAGGGTTTAGGGGTACAAGGGTTCGATAGGGTTTAGGGTGTAGGGGTCTAAGGGTTCTATAGGGTTTAGGGTTGAGGGGTACCCCGAGAGCCCAATACCCCGTAATTCAGGAATATACCCTATATTATAGGAAGATTCATACTATGTCTGAAGCTAAATTCCTTAATTAGTTAAGGGGTATTGGGCTCTCTGGGTAAGGGTTAAGGGTTTAGCAGGGTTTTTGGCTCATGGGCGTTGCGGCGTAAGGGTTCAGGGTTGCTCAAGGTTCAGGGGTTTAGGGGGTTTAGGTTTTAGGATTTCGAGGCTTTTGGAGAGTTAGGGTTCAGTAAGCGCTTAGGGACTTACCTATAGTTTCCATTGTAGTTCCTTCGAGAAAGAGGCTTTTGGGGCTCTGTGGGTATAGGATTTAGGGTTTAGAGTAGAGGTTTAGGATTTAAGGGTTTAGGGGTTTAGGGTTTAAGGTTTAGGGGTTTAGGGGTCTAGGGTTTAAGGATTTAGGGTTCAGGCGTGTAGGGTTCAGGGGCGTTTCTGGGGTTGTTTGTCCGGCAGAAGGTTTCATAAGTAGGGTCTATTACGGAAGCGTTTTGTGTGTAAGTGTATGTGTTGCGATACAAGCTCACAGCTCGGGGTACCTTGATTATACAAGTACTATTTTGCATGGGTTTGAGATTCAACCCAAACAGATTGCAACAAACCATAAGCTTGCACCACAAGGATCCAGATGCTCAATTGTTTAAGGTTCCAAATTAGGTCCACTATTTTCTGAAACTCCGAAATTGGAGCTGAAGGCTGCCCAAACAGCCCAGATCAATACGCGCTAATTTAGGCTTAGGGCTTTGGGATGGCGGCGAAGCAGATCGAATATCACCAGAAAATCTACACCCAAAACCCGAGCCTTAACCCTGAGCCGCTAAACCCAAAAGCCGTCATCTAAACCCTAAACCTTAAACCCTAAACCTCTGAACCCCTAAACCCCTAAACCCGAAATCCCTAAATCCAGAAAACCCCGAAACCCCTAAACCCCTAAAGCTTAACCAAAGCATCCCTCGGAAGCAAGTCCCTTATAGATCCCTTATAGTAGCCCCTATATAGACCCTTTTTAAAGGAACCCTATTCTATTTAAGGCCCCCCAAAACCCCAAAAATCCTAAACCCCTAAACCCCCAAAACCCTAAACCCCTGAACCCCTAAACCCATAGACCCCTTAAAAGGAACCCCATTCCATTTCAGGCCCCCAAAAAGTAAGCCTCTAAGCAGGTCCAGGCCATGATCAACGACCCAAGTGATTCGGTCCGACAGGCGCGAGCCGGAGAGTCTTCTAGAGGGGCTTGAATATTATACGATTTTGGGGATTTCCTTTAAAGGGATCTATAAGGGCGGCAAGAAGGGCTAGTATAAGGATTTATTTGAGGGGCCTGAATTTTATACTACCTAGGGGTTCAGGGTTTAGGGTTTATAAGACTTAGGGGGTCTATAAGGGCGACAGTACGGGCTAGCATAAGGATTTAGTATAGGGGCCTTAATATTATACTACTTTGGGGGGGTTCCTTTAAAAGGGGTCTATAAGGGCGACAATCCTAACCCCTTCACTGAACCTTAAACCTGCAAATTTTCGGGGGTGTCAGGGGCGAGCTTCGGGGTCTAGGGAGTCATAATACGGCTGAGAAAGCTTGTGGAGTCTGAAAGTCCCACCCTACTGTTTGTGGTGGCTCAAAGAAGGTACCGCGTCATGTCGTTCATTATAGTCCCTTTCACTGTAGCCCCTAGCCCTAGATCCCAAACCATGAAGGTCCTTCAACATAAAATCGCGATGTGCCGCGCTGTGACGGTGGACCAGGACGACGTAGTCTACATTCCACAGGGGTTGTTCGTCGCCGAGCAGGTGGGCATAAGTTTGCTCAACTACGGCATCCGGAAATCCTTCCTGGTGGACAGACACTGAGTCAGCGGCTGCGAGGAAGAACGACGATAGAGACACAGCCTTGATGGAAGAGATTGCGGCGCTGTTTTCCAATGAGGCTTCTGCCCAAAATCCTACTTCTCCTGAGTTGAGCCTAAAGCGGATGAGGTGAAGCCGACTCCAGCTCAGGCAAATCGGTCGGCGACCCCGGCACCTGCGCAGGTGAGCTGAGGTTGAGGCGCTGAAGCGGATGGTAGGACCAGTGAGGCGGCTCCGGGGGGTGTGGGCATCCCATTCAGTGACCCAGCCGCGGCAACGTCGAAAGATTCAACACTGTGGCCTAAACTCTGGACACAGCAGTCCCATGTGCTGCGATGCTCCTGCCCGAGTGGGCACCTTCCAGTGCCGCGGCACCCTAGACTCTACACTTAGCGGAGAGTCGCGCCAAGCATGCAGCGCCGCTAGGATCTGACTTGGGGTCTGATTCATGAGTAAGAATTTCCCATCGTTCTTATTGTGCTGTATAGTAATTGTAAAACATGCACCAAAATGGGCCCCAAAACCCACACCAACGCTCAGGCCGCCGGCTATGCCCTCGCCAAGTGCGGGCCCCGGACGTAGATCTTTGGAGGTTCATGGGTAGTGATAAGTGGGGCCATAAGTTATGAGAAGGGTTCCTTTAAGGGTTCTATAGGGTTTGGGGTTTAGGGATAGTTACAAGTTGGGTTATAGGGTTTAAATAGGTAAGTAGGGTTCCTTTAAAGCTTGGAAGTTCATGGATCGTGATATATAAGTGGAGTTATCAGTTATCACTAAGGTTCCTTTAAGGGTTCTATAGGGTCCAGGGTTTAGGGGAAGTTATAAGTGGCATAGGGTTTAGGTGTTTAGCGTTTAGGGATCTAACCATGAACCTCCAGGTAAAGTAATTATTTGGATAAACAAGCAAATAAACAAGAATGTAGATGGCTATCTATCTATCTATCTATATATATATATATATATATATACAAATCTATGTAAAAAATAGATATACTTATGTAACAGGGCTTTTGAGCGAATGGGTTTGGATGGGAGTGGTAGGGGGAATTCTTGTACTTAGACTATCTAGAGGCTTTGAGGATTCGGGATTGGGACTACGAGGTTCAGGGCTGAAGCGCCGGGTTTCGGCAGGCGACTCTAATGTGGGGGGGCGTTAGTAATTAGGAAAGGATCTTGTGCTCCTTGAAAGTATAGATATCACACGGAACCCTAATAGGTTTCCATAGGTTCTATAGTATATAACATCGAAGCCTGAAGGATTACCAAAAGCTATTCCTCTGGGATCTCCCTGTGTTTGCCCGATGGCGGACTGGTTCGGCCAGCAGTTCGCCAGCCAGAGTTGCGCTTTATTCCTTAGCAGAAGAAGCAGCAGCGAACAGAAGTGGTTTCATTTGAAACGATACACGATACCGGTTGATAACGTGCATGGCATCTCATGGCCGTGATTATCAACATCACTCTTCGCGAATTTCTCTTCCACACCCTACCCTAACCCCCTAAACCCAAAACCCTAAACCCTAAAACCCTAAACCGCCCTTGACCAGGCCCTTCTTCTCCTCAAAAGCAAGCCTCCCCCGCCTTCCACGACAGCTGCAGACAAGCCCTGAAACTAGACCTTAAACCGTAAACTTTTAACCCTAAACTAAACCCTAATGGCAATGAAATGCTGTTTGCCCCAGTCTGGGCTTGCGTTCGCCTTTGGCACCGATTAAGCCGCCGAGCCCTCAGCAACGTTGCAGCTGGCACTCTGGTTTTTTGGGGTTCGAAGTTCGGGCTTCGGGGAGTACAATGGGTGAGCTGGAGTCAGCTCACTTCGGACCCCCTTAAAGTGAACCCTATCATTCCCTACTAACCAAAGGTAAGTTATAATTAGGATTATTAAGGCCCCTATGTTATAGCACCCTTATAGATCCCTTATAGTAACCCTTGTAGGGGTGATGTTCGCCTTACCAGGTCAGACGCTATCATCCGGGCCTGTATGGTTAGAACGGGGTCGGGGTGTACAGGGGTTAGGGTTTAGGGTTCTTTGATCGTATGAATAGGGGTTAGAGGGGCTCCACGATACTGTCGTTACTATGTATACAGACCTCTATACTACTACACAGACCCCTATGCTTCTAGGCCGACCTGCATCAAATAGTAAGGAGGAGCTTAGGTTTGTCTTGCCATACGTTCTCCGCTATGTGTGATCCTTCACTCGCTAAAGTCCAAAGCCTCAAACCCTGAACCCCAAACATACCGAAACCCTTACACCCCTGAAGCCTTAGCCCTCAACCCACAAAGCCAGCACATCCCTGGTAACCCTAAACCCTCACAGGAATGACCCCTTAAAGCAACCCTTGTAGCAACCCTCGCTGGTAGCCCTTACAGAAGCCCTTGTAGAAACCGAAACCCTTGAACCCCAAACCCTAGCACCCTAAGCCCAAAACCATGAACCCTAAGCTGACTCTTAAAACCATAAAGCCGCAAAGTTTCGCTCTCTAGGCTCGCTTCTCGGGGCGCCGGGGCCATCAGGGCAGCCATGGCTCCCTTGCCGGACAACAAGGAACGGGCTTTACAGGGTTTTGGGGATTTATGTGTATATATATATATATATATATAGGGTTTAGGGGTGAAGGGTTTAGGCATTACAGCGGCTTTGGGTTTAGAGGTTTCGGGCTTGGTTTGGGGATTTAGGGTTTAGGGTTTAGCGGTTCAGGGGGTTTAGGGTGAGGCGACGGGGTGTAGGGATTCAGCGGTATCTGCAGGATTTAGGGTTAAGGGTCAGGGGCTGTGGGATTTAGGAGTTTAGGGGTTTCCGGGGTTTGAGGTATTTGTGGATTTGGATTGGGTAAGGGATTAGGGATCTGGAGTTTTAGGGCGTCTACGGTTTAGGGATATAGGGTTTAGGGATTCAGTGGGTAGGGGTTTTAGTGTCTGAGGGAGGTTTAGGGTTTTGGCGATTTAGGTGTTTGAGGTGTTGGTTTCGGGGGTTAGGAGGTAGAGGGCCTGAGAGGATTAGGGGTTCGGGGTTTGCTCGGGTTAGGTTGAGTGAACTAGGTAGGCCTTTGGGACATATTACATTTTCCCTTACTGGGCTGAATAGGACCCTATTTACGAATATTTTTCAGAGGCTTTAAAGGGCCAACCTAGTGAATGGTAGATCAGTCCGTAAACCCTGAGCGATGGATCCCATGCTGCAGTTTGGGGGGGGGGGGGGGTTGGCGTAGGGCGAGGATGTTCCGGGTTCCGTGTTTAAAGGGAACTCCAGAAAGTTGGAATATGGTTTCAGGGTAGGATACCTTATAATTTACCATAAAGGGTTGAGGATAATCATATTCCAACTTTCTGGCTTTTACTGTATAGGGTCGAAGTACTTCACGCCCGGAACCCCAAGGGAATCCGAACCCAACATCCCCACTCTCGGAGCCAAGGAAAAGCCCTTAAATTAAGCTACACCCTGAGCCTAAACCCTAAAAAGCCCAAAGGCCTCAAAGCTCTGAAGAAGCCCCGAAACGATTCGACTAAAAAGGACCCAGTGGAGGGATTGGGCGAGTACTACAAGAGCATCATGCAGAAGAAGTCAGGAGCTCAGGGAGACTGGCGATAATCAGGTTTGCAGCGAATCCCAGAAAGTTGGAGCGTGGGTTTAGCAGGAATAGTGCTTTTGGTAGGATCCCCCATGCTTTACCTGAAGGGCATGATATTTTTGTTCTAACTTTTTCGTCTTCAACCATAGGGCGTCGGGTTTCGGGCTAATTCAGGGGCGGCCTTTCCACGACCACGTGCGAGGATGTTTCGTGTTTATTGGCTTATATACTTCAAAGAACGGAGGTTGGGGGATATCTCCTTCTTGTCCCGCGGGGTGGCCTCCGGGACATGAAGTGCGATAGCTTGCATGTCGCTGGTGGCGCTGCTTTGTTTGTACTTATGCCAGTGATCGAAAAGAAATCGGCCCCCACCAACAAAGGTTATGTGGAGGGTTTCTGGGACTCCCACGCGAAATCAGCCCATCTCCAAACCCAAAGCCTTAAACCATCTTAACCCTAAACGGGAGTTTCCGACAATAGGAGACCCTAACATAGTACCCTAAATAGTAGGATCCTTATTACAAGGAGCCCTAAAAAGGTGCCCTTTATCTTCGGAAGCGCCCAAATAACTCCTAACTCCGTGCCTTCAGAAAGTTTAGGGGCCTCCCCTCCAGGTTCATAGGAGGCCAAAAGGGGTTTTAGCCTATGGGGGTTTAGTAGGGATTAGGGTTCCCATAATACGGTTCATGTTAAGGAATCCCTACCCCAAGAATCTCAAACCCCCCTTGAAGCCTCCCCTCCAGGTCGGAGCTCGTGAAATCGGGCAAGTGGATCGACGACGATATCTTCTGAAGCCACATGAGAGCTTCTCAAGACAAGTGGAGCCTTGACGTGTAAGTGAGCTTACTAAACTTCATCAACTGGAGCCTGGAGCCTATGTTTAGCGACTAAAATCCCCGACCCCTTGCACCCCACATCCGATAAAGTAAGGAAAAAGATGTAGGCTTTGGCATCCCCCTGTGTCGAGAAGCTCTTCGACACAAGCGGCGGCTTTCAGCAGCATGAAGATCTGAATTCCTGGGCTCGTGTTAGGGAGCCTAGTTTGACTCTAACCGTCAGGGGGTCTATACTACACACATCGGCTTTCATTGCCATTCTGGTCGTGTAACTAAGTTCCTGAACCAGCCTCCTTATGACACCCCCCCCCCCGTAACCCAATGGCACCCCAATGCAACCCAGCTTGTCTAAATCCCCAGACGCCTAAGTTCGAGCTCTAATGAAGCAGCGGCCCTTTGAATCATACTGAAGCTATTGAAGTACAAACCCTACCAATAAACCTCTGAAAGGCTCTGAATTTGTTTGAGCCGACAACGCTCTTGAACATTACAGAAAAACAGCAACAAATACAACTCTTATCAAACACTATGAAAGACATGAAGACTGCCAAACCCAAAGCCCGAAACCCCACCGACCATAACAAGGCCCGAAGCAAGCATCGCTGGAATGCCGAGTCTTCCGACAGAGCCGACCCGTGGCCGTCTCGATGCGCAGCGGGGCAGTCGAGGGGTCGAATGTTTGGGGAGTTGGGGCTTAGGGCGTAGTCAGAAAATTATGAGACTGGGAGGTGATTTAAAGGGACCCCCCGAAGGGGGTATGCCAAATCGAGTTTCCCACGAGACAAGCAGCTGAGATAGCAAGGCCTAGCAGGCACTAGCAAGCCCTAGCAAAAGCCAGTAGGCCTTTGTAGTTTGTTTCCTTGTTTAGCAGTTTCGGGCCTTAGTGAGCCTCAATAGGGCCTGCAAGGTGCAATCCGGGTACACCGTGAGGTTGTGAGCAGTAGGAGGGGCAGCAATGACAGTTACAACCAACAACTACTACTCCTCCCACTCCTCCTCCTCCTCTTCCTCCTCCTCCTCCTCCTTCTCCCTCCTCCTCCAAGAGCGTGAGCAACCTGTGCGCAGTGGGGCGGAAGGCTTTGGAACCCCGCCGAGCGGGGGCAGTGGCGGCGGTGAAGGCGCCTCGGGCTCGCGTCGAGTGGGCTCGAGCAGCGGCTCACGCGAAATCGGGATCGGGCTCGGGCGCGCTCGGGGTAGAGCGGCGGGCAGCGGCGGGGTGGGCTCGGTGGCGGCACCCTTGACTGTGTTGCAAGCCTTGCCAGTGTTAGTTGTGGAGTGCTGCCGGACGACGAGGGGACAGCACTCCGCAACGCTCCGCAACGCTCCGCAACGCTCCGCAACGCTCCGCAAAGCTCCGCAAAGCTCCGCAAAGCTCCGCAAGGCTTGCAAAGCCTTGCAGAGTGCTGCGGAGTGGGGCCTAGCCCTGGCTGCTGGCCCTGCCCCTGCCCCTTCCTGCCCCTGCCCCTTCACTGCCGTCCTTCCCCGTCCCCACTCCCTCCCTTGCGCTGCCGCCTGCCCCGCTGCAACCCCTGCCCCCTCGGCTGACACTATGATTCTCGGCCCACCCTGCACCCATCCGCTCCAAGAACAAAAAAAGGTTTCATGCCTTCTCGAACGGCAAGCTCTTTGATTCCTGCACCACGGTCAGCGGGTTGGGAGGAGCGGCGTTGCCTGCCTGACACAGGCAGAGAAACCCTGAACAAGACAACGAAGATCATAGGCGGTCTGGGTGCGTGCCATGGGTGGCTGGGAATTTAACAGATGTACGCAGGTGCGTTGCGCGCGCGCATCGAATTCTCGCCAGCCCTTGCTAGTAAACAGTGTTTGCCATACCCCCTTTGGGGGGCCCCTCTAAATCACAGTTCAGAGACAGATTTAGTAGCTGAGTAGGTAACCCTTAACCTTTGGGGTGTAGATAATCCTAATTGCCATGCTTGAAAGGGTTGGCCTTTTTGGGGCTACGGTTAATACACGTGTGCTATATTGGCTACGTGTTGCTAAGCTTTGCCGACACAGTCATCTTGACAACATTCAAGAAGACAAGCCCGTGATGTTCGCGATATCGCTGGTGTACGGGTCAGCTACCTTGGAAACATATTAACAACAGAGTGTGTAGTGCGCGAGAGCCTTTCTTGACTGTCTCTTCGTGCGTAACATGTCGCTCTTTTGCATGGTACTGTTTGCGGGTTCAGTGTTCGCAAACTGTCTGTCCAGCCATCTGTCTGTATGTTGGCGCAGAGATAGACCAAGACACAGAGAGAGCCAGAGCCAAAAATAGATGAAGGGGAGAGAGAGCGTGCAGGGTTTCGGGCTTGGAGTTTAGGGTGAGGGAGAGACCCTAAACCCAAACTCCTTAGAGAGAGAGAGAGAGAGAGAGAGAGAGAGAGACAGAGAGAGAGAGAGACAGAGAGAGAGAGAGAGAGAGAGAGAGAGAGAGAGAGCCGGAGAGAAGGAAGAGAGGGAGTGGTCGAAGCACGGTAATAAAAACAAAAATAAGAAGTAATAGTAATATCAATAGTAATAACAACAATAGTTACAATAAAACAACTAGAGGTATTATCATTACCAACATTATTGGTATTGCAACGTCCACTGTTATTGTTATTAATCACTACTGTTGTTGCTACTGTTGTTATTGCTGTTAGTATTGCTCATTGTTATTAGTGTTGTTTTGCTGTTACCCATCTCAACTCCCAATGTAAGGTTACTCCGTAGCAACCTTTTCGATTGCCTCAGCCCGGTTTCTGGCATCCTAGAAGTCTGCAGCGGCGACGAAAACGACCGAGGGGATGTCTTTTTGTACAGAACCCGTCTGCGCTATATACGTATAATGGGAACTTCGCTAGATTAGGGTCCTCTTTCGGGGGTCCTTTTTGTTTTTAAGATGTCTTGTTCGGGGCGTGTATCATTTTTGGTCTCAGAGAGCCCAGTGAGCCGAAAACGGTAGATTTCCAAGAGGGCCTGAACCATCCTGAGTCTGCAAGGTGCCTTAAATCATATAAGGTTTGGGATATTTTACATTTTCCCTTCTTGGGCCTAATAGGACCCTATTTACGAACAAATTTTCAGAGGCTTTAAAGGGCCAACCTCGGATGCTAGGACCCAGCGTAGGCCCTTAGTCCCTTTATTAGGGTTTAGGTTCTCTTCTAACACCCTTTAACCCCAAAAGGGCACCCGTTGTGTTCCTAGGTTACTCTTGGGTCTAGGATGTGTTTAGAGGTCTATAGGGTCTACATGTAGGCTATAGGGTCCAGATTTAGGGCTTTAGGGGTCTATAGCATCTGGGTTTAAGTCTTTAGGAGTTTAAGGTGTAGGTTTGTAGGTTTATGTCGCTTTAGGGGTTTTGGGTCTTGAGTTTCAAGGTTTAGATCCCTTAATCGGGGTTCCTATAAAGTACCCTTAGTAGTATAGGGCCTCAAATTAGGGCATCTACTTTTCTAGAGTTTAGGGTTTGGCGCCTGAGGGCCGGAAGCCTCGAGATGTAGCCTTTCACCTTTGCTTTTTCGCTGGAGGCGGGGACTCCCGGACTCCCCATCAGAGTTGATACGGTTGATGATATAAATCCTGCATTACCCATAATAGGGAGTATGTGGGAGTTATGGTATATTCCTTATTATGGGTAATGCAGGATTTATATCATCAACCGTAGGAAAAGGGTACTTACCTGTCTTGTGGGGGATGCTCGGGAAGCTAGACACCCCAAGCCCTCACGGAACCCCGGTACCTGGAGTTCCCAAACCTTTGTGCCACTGCCCCATCTCCCTGCGCTTCCGCCGCGCCAGCCGAGCAGGAAGATGTCGCTGTCACAAGATCTTCGTCAGAGTGAGCACACGAACCGGAAAAACCGGCAGTAATTACAGCTACAGCGGCAAGGATGATGATGATCCTCATAGCCATAACGACTCCATCTCCGTAAGGGGGTCAGGTCCACAAGGCCCCCCAAAACCGCAACCCTAAGGAAGCGTCGGAAGCCGCCAGTCTAAACCTAAACCCCAAAACCATTCCGTAAAGGGGAGTCGATCTCTGGGTCGTGTCAAAGTGCCACATGGGAGTTTGAGTAACTGACGGTCGCCAACGTCGAAGGGCTTAAGGTTTGTGTTTGCGGGCTCCTTCTAAAGCTTTCAGCTACATCTCTTACTAGAATGTAAGGGGATGAAGGTACATTGCGTAGTAAGAGGTGTATTGGTGCGGCTCTTGTCCATCCCTTCTGGCCGTGCGTGCGATGGAGGAGGTGGTCGGTGGCGAAGGCCTGGCACATCCAACTACCACTATGACTCTTTAGGTTTTAGGGTTTACGGTTTAGGGATTGGGGTATGACTCTGAGTATGATTACTTCGTACTGCTAGTGGCATGAGCAGTGTGGTTGATATGAGTATTCTCGACATGAACATTGCCATACCTCTTAATGTTGCTATCAACTTAACTATTCAGCAACAGCAACCCAGAGACTGCAATATCCCTTAATTAAGGAATATTCCTTAAATCATATTAAGGATCCTACTATAATTTAAGGTACATTCCTTAATTAAGGGGTATTGGAGTCTCTGGGAATCGTCGAAACCCTAAACCCTAAACCCGACATGTTCCGATAGCTTCGGGCTTCAGCGTTCTTATCTCGGCCTTAGCCTGACTACAGGGGCCTAAATGGGAGTTTCCGAAAATAGGGATACCTTATTCTGGGGTCCTTATAATAAGGATCCCACAAATTAGGGTACTAGTTTAGGGTCCCCTATTTTCGGAAACTCCCAAATGATTAGCAATATATATTGCGGGGGTCCTTATTCTAATTATAGTACAATGGGCCCAAAAACATCCCAAAACCCTGTTCTAGTTATTCAGGCCCCTACAGTACTTATTCCTGGTACAACGGCGACACCCACCATCCAAAGTGCCGGTTTTCCCGTCAAGAAACACAAGAACAAAGAGCCGCGCAACCCTAAACCCTAAACCCCAACATCCGAAGCCCGAAACCCTGAATGCCCTCCCCTGAACCCCTAAAGTTCTGAAGTCCTAAACCCCTAAATCCCTAAACCCCAAACCCCCAAACCCCTAAGCCCCTTCAACCCCTAAACCCTCGACCCCAAACCCCAAACCCTTGACCTTTAAACCCCTCAAAGCAGCTCTAAACCCCCAAACCCAAGGGCTGGATCGGCTCCAGCGTTGTCTCGAAAATACCGGCGTACCGGCCGGCTCGCTTTGGGAGGGCGTGGACCTCTTCGTTTAGGGCTTTGGGTTTAGGGGTTTAGGGTTTGGGGGTTAGGCTTTAGGGGTTAGGCTTCGCGGGTTTCGGGTTGGGAGTTTAGGGTTTAGGGCTGAGGGGTGGTAGGGGACGTTTAGGACATCGGGTAGACGTGTAAGAGATAAGGGCTCCTACTTATAGGGGATACTTTGGGGTTTGGGGTTTCGGATGGCTTAGACGTTTACAAAGGTTCCCATCAGGGCTGCAACTATAGGCTTTTTCTATTCCCAGAGAGCCCAATACCCCTTACTTAAGGAATATAGCTGAAATCATATTATGCGCCCCCTTATAATTTAAGGTAGATCCCGTAATTAAGGGGTATTGGGCTCTCTGGGTTGGGGTTTGTCCCAAATATGCCCTACCCCGCACCTCAAAGTGTCGGCCCAATACCCCGACACACCCGGCCAGACAGTCAACAGATAAGGAACAGCTTGACTTTCCCTGAGCTTCAGAGGTGGGTTTAGAATCGGTTTCGGCGTTAGTTTTAGAAAACCTCTCCTTCGTCTGAACTAACCAGGATAGGCACGACTTGCGGCGAAAGCCCTGCACAGGCTTTGTGTTTACGACAATTTCGGGCCTCTGCTTCGACCGCAGGACAACTTGAAACCACTTGGGCTATGTAGAAAGGGTTGAGGCTTTTGTAGCAAGGCTTCGGGAAGTAAGCACCATACCTTGAACACAGTGTCAGGATCTCTAATTCATGGATGCTAGTTGCTGTTGCTTCTTGGGCTCCGTTTCGGGCAGTTTAGTCTTAGGGCCATCAAAAAGGTGCACCCGGACTTCGTGACGCAAACGTTCCTGGAGGCACGAAGGGACATACGGTTGATGATATAAATCCTGCATTACCTTAAGGACCCCAAACTATGGGAATTATGGTATATTCCATATTATGGTTAATGCAGGATTTATATCCCTAAACCCTAAAACCCCTGTAGATCCCTTAAAGGTACCCTTATAGATCCCTTTAAAGGAACCCTAGGATTTATATCATCAACCGTAGTGCTTTGGTGCTCCAGCAGCCGATCCTAACAGGACCTCGGTACTGTTACAGGGGATACTTCCCCAAATCATACTAGCAATTCCCAATATGGGAGTTTCCGAAAATAGGGGACCCTAATACAGTACCCTAAATAATAGGATCCCTATTGTAAGGACCCCCAAAACAGGGTACCCCTAATTTTTGGAAACCCCCATATAGAGACCCCACATTCAATTTTGTAATGTAGATACTTTGGACCCTTTGGGTTTGAGGAGAGGCGTATGGACACGTTGCCGTGGCCCGGTTTTTGGAGGCTGGGGCTTGAGGATCACTAGGTTCCGCAGTACTAAATGGGTGGTTGTCAAAATTAGGTTCCCGTTTTTTGGGTACCCTAAATATTAGGTGCTGTATTATAATAAGGACCCAAAAAGGGACACTAATTTCGACAAGAACCCATATACCTTTTTGCCCTTTGTCGTTCTATTCTTAAAAGTTAATCGCTTTGTAGGAAGAAGGATACCATTTGCTACTAGGAGGCTGTTGAACCTAGATCAGGTTTTGGCGTACAACCACATGAAAGCCCAGAGACCTGAACCTAAGGCGACGCTAAGCCGCAAAGGCGCCGTAAAGAGCCCTGAACCCTAGCTTAGGGTTTAGGGTTTAGGGTTTAGGGTTTAGGTGAAGCTTTCGAACCTGTCGCTCAGGGATGAACCTGAAAGTAGGGAGTAGGCTTTAGGGCCTGGACTTTATGGCTTCTTTCAGTTTGCGCGCGGTCCAGAGTTTGGAGTTTACCTATGTCGCGCAGTGGTTCCCTGCAAGCATCCAAGGGGAAAAGGAGGGACCCTTAACAAGGACCCCTAGGTATATACCCTTAATATAGCTATTATATACCCATTATAGGCTAGGGGTCCCCATTAAGGGTCCCTCCTTTTCCCCTTTGAAAGAAAACCGGACATTAGGTTTGCAAACTTCCTCAGAGAGCCCAATACCCCTTAATTAAGGAATATACCTTAAGTTATAGGGGGATTCATACTATGATTTAAGCTATATGCCTTTATTAAGGGGTATTGGGCTCTCTGGGTCCTCCAGCACCGCAACGCTGAGTCCCCTGGCGCCACAAAGTGCCCCGAATGAACCTTCTGTGGCCCTGAAGGGCACACACCGTGACACCCCTAGGCTCCGAATAGGCTATTTACAACCTATAGGCAATAATTAACTATTTATAGGACAATAGTTAATTTTTAACTATTGCCTATAGTTAAAAAATTAACTATGGAATAGTTAAAAATTAACTATTTTTAATGGTTAAAATAAGAGCTCAAGCCCCAAGGTAAACCCTCGAACCCCGGTGCGAACCCTTTTTTTCACGCAGCCGCAAGACGAGAGCTTCAAGGTTTCTTTTGGTAAATCTTACCGTCCTCTGTTCGGACATAACGATTGTGACCGCGATCAGCGAAATCTTTGCAGCGGCCGCAGCCGTGCACGAGACTGCGGCATTTGGAGCAGCCCCACCTGTAAAAGTCCTCAGGCTCACCTTCAGGCTCGGCATCGGCTGCAGGTGCGGCAGCCAGGGCAGCAGCTGGACGCTTCATGCTGGGCCTTTTCAGTGGAGCCGTTGAGGTCTGCAGGGCTTGAAGACGTTCCTCCTTTGACATGGGCTTGGCCGGGCTTGTAGCAAAGGCAGCTTCCAAAGCCCGTCTGCTTGCATTCTGCATGAAGCTCCCAGACCCCAGAGGCGTGCTGCTGGAACTTGGAGCACTGGGTGCATTCACAGGGACCAGAGCCAGGTGGTCAGCAGCTTTGCTGGGCCGCTGCAACTCCAAAAAGTTTTTCTCGATCTCTCGCTCATCCTCCGACGGCATCTGGGGGTCCTCGTTCGCCCCGCATGCAGTCCACGGCTTGGCTGCACCATCCGAGTCGTGCACTTGCAGCTCGGGCTTAATGATCTGAAGCAGACCCAAGATCAACTCCTGCTGATGCTTGCTCGCTCTGCTGAAGAAGCTCTTCCTGAGTTGCTCGTTGTCTATAAGGTCTCGCAGCTTCCCCGTCATCATCCGCAATCTGAGCATGAAGTAGCTCAGGGCACTCTGCAACCATTGTTCCCCTAGGGCATGGCTTGGTCGAACTGCTTCGAAGTTGTTCCGGCTGTGGCACGCTTGCAAAGCCTTGAGCAGAAGCGAGTTCGGCAGCAAACCGTTGTGGCACACCTTCAACAGCTGATGCAGCAGGGGCTCTAGACTGCAGAACTGTGCTACATGGGTCGCCAACGCAGTCTTCCATGTCATATCATCTAAGCCTGCGAGGCATCGATCCAACGATCGATGCCGAAGGTTTTCCATACCTTTCTCGATCGCTGTCTCCAGCTTGGAGACAGTGACCTCAGGAAGGACTTTGAGTCTGGTCTTGGAGGCCATGGCGGCCGCCGCTGCCGCCAACCCCCACCAGAACAAAACAGCTCGAACCGAACACTGCAGCAGAGATCGATGTATGAATTTCAACTGTGCGGGACAAGCCTACATATAAAGGATCCTAAACCTTGCACACGATCCTAAACCTAAACTCAGACAGACGCAAGCAAATTTTTCGAATCCGCAACGGGATGTTCACTTGATCTTGGAGTGCAAGAATGCAGAATCCCGCTCTGCAAGCAGAATGTCGTGGCACAGACCTCTAGAGAATTGGGCAACAAAGCGGGTCAGAGCCGCGAGAGGCTTTCGTGCCCGCAGGCATGCCTGCATGAGGATCTTGCCCTTACCCATATAATCCTCGCCGGAGTATGTCCAGACATGGACTGGTGAAATCCAGGCTGCGATCTGGAGAGCATGGACCAGCCAGTGAGACTTAAACGTTAATTGGAACAAGCATCGCTGCTGCCTCAGGTACTCCTTGGTGAGACGGGTCATGCACTGTAGCATGCTAATTGCAGCAGTCACCAGCTCATCGCACGTCTTGCGGCCTGGGTGCCAGCTGTCGGCTTCCTCACGTAGCTTGCGATCGATCAAAGCACTGAACTGAAGCACCAGCTGCACCAGGACGTGAAGTTCCTTGCTGGCATCCATATGCTCAGTCCAGATTGCTTCGAGGGCTTGCACACAAGCCTGGGTCTCCGCTGCTTTGGCTTTGAGGCAGGGGAACGTTTTCTTGCACATGGGGTCATCCTTGTCTCCAAGGAACATGCCGCGAGTC
>CAJNDT010005940.1:375000-410109 GCA_905221615.1 Symbiodinium sp. CCMP2592
GCTATCGTTGTTCTTTGTTGCTGCACAGTCGCTGCGAGCTCCAGGCTCCCCGCCCGAGGCACACAAACCTTCTAGCTGAAGTTACTTGCTTCTTGCCGGCTCCTTGGCCGCAGAACGGATAAAGATGAAGTCTGGATCTGCACAGATCCCGGGCTCAGCCGCTCAGCTGACTGCAACAAGACCTTTCAGCAGCTCCTGGGTCTCCAGAAGCTTGGTTGCTGCACCCGTCAGCACAGATTTCAGCTGAGCCAAGCTTCCCTTGTTGGAAAGCTTGAAGGTCTCAAGCTGTGACTGCAAGGGAAGCAGCTGAGCCCACTTCTCGTCCAACTGGCGCTTCAGGTTCTGCCACGTCTGCGAGGTGCTGCTGTTCAGCCGATATGTCGCCTGCTTGAGCTGCATCAGCCAAGTCAAGGCCTGATCGATCTTCTCGATGCATTTCTTGTCCAGCTCAGGAAGCATGCCGGGCTCCGGCTGCCTGTCAAGGATGGCCAAAGGGGGCGGCGGGGTTCCTGGCACTGCGAAAGCCGCCGGGGTGTCGAGCTCGGCGGCACCACTTCAAACTCTGGGTCGAAGTTGTCGCAGAAGGCCTCCAACTTGTCCTTGCTCTCCTGGTCACAGGCGGCGGCCTGCTGCAGGCCGGTCTTCTGGACGACGGCGGTCCGGTGCTGAACCTCCAGCTGCCTGTACATGTACTGGGTCTGGCCCTTGTCCGTGATCTCGACGACGTCTCCCTCGCGGAGGGCTTTCAGAAAGGCCGTTTCTGATCCGCACTTGCCCACCATAATCGCCTTCGGGTAAGACTTCTGCTTCGTCTTCCCCAAGACGGAGCGGTAGTGAGAAGTCAAGGTCTGCACTGTGGGGTGGTTCTCGTTGATCTCCCACTTGGTCGTCGCCCCGGGCTTGACGACGTCGTTGATCAGCTTGGTCTTCGCGGCCTGAGACTTATATCAGGGCCACACACGAAAAAATGAACTTATGATTTTTATCTTAGCCCTATAAACCCTAAACCCACTATGCAGACCAATCATGTCAAGAAACCCGGGAGACGTCTTTGCTCCGGAAGAAGTTCTGCAGCTCCGACGACAAAGTTGGCAAACTCTTCTCGAAGAACCAAGCCTTACGCCTGTCACGGGTCTGCAACTCCTCACCAGCAGCCTTGGCCGGCGGAACGTCCTCTGGAAGCTCCGCAACGAGGGCCGTGGCTCGCTCTCGTAGCACTTCGCTGGGCTTCTTCTTTTCGGGCTTCTTGTTGTCAGGCTCCTCAGCCGGCTTTTCCGTGGCCTTCCGTTTCTTCTCTGTCGGGGCCTCTGGAACCTCGGTCTCCTCTGGCGGCTCTGCCGCTGCTGCAGCCTTTTCTTGCTCCGTGTCGACCGCCGTTGCTTTGGCCTTTGCTTTGCCCTTGGCTTTGGTCTTGGGTTCGGCCTTGCCTTTGGCCTTGGGTTCGGCCTTGGCTTTGGCCTTGGGTTCGCCCTTGCCTTTGGCCTTTTCTTTTGCCTGGGCTTTGGGCTTTCCTTTGGCCTTCGCTTTGGGCTTCGCTGTCTCCGTCTCGTCCGGCTCGCCGACCTTCCCTTCGGCCGTTGGGTCCTCGACCTGGCTGTCGGGCGGGGCTTCCGCCTGTGACTTCTGGGAGTCCTCTAGCAACGTCTGGGCAACCGCAAGCGGGTCTAGCACCGAGCCGGTCTCGACGGTTAAGCTGAAAGCCAGTGGCAACTGCCGTCCGCCTTCGACTTTCGGAGCCATGGCTGCAGGGCACGGCTCTACGAAGTCCACTCGTCCCTAAGCTGTCGAAGCCACAAGAAGCTGCAGTCGATCGTTGCCGGACAAGCCCCGCAACACGAAATATGCAAATTAACCGTAGTTTAATAGTTAAAAATTAACTATTATAGGTAATAGGTAATTCAACAAAAATTAACTATATAGTTAAAAATTAACTTGCCTATAGTCAAAAGTAGTAAATTGCCTATTCGGAGCCTAGGGGCACCTGACATAAGACCAAAATCTCCTAGTTTCGGGCTTAGGAGGTTTAATGTAGGGGCCTAAATACTTCTTATAATAATCATAGTAGAATATACCCCCAAACCCTATTCTAGTTATCAAGGCCCCTATATTAGGGTTTGGAAAGCAAGCCAGCAGACCTCCTAGGTCCTAGTTTAGAGGTTTAGGGGTTCAGTGGTTAGGGTTCAGGGTTTAGGGTTTAGGATTTAGGGGCTTAGGGTTTAGAAAGCAAGTTAGCAACCCAAACTTCTCGACTGCAGGCCTCGGAGCTCGGCGATGCGCGATCGCTGCAGCTGCTGGCACGCTTACGAGTAGAATTCAGGGCTTTGGGGCTCTAGGGGCTTTACGGCTTTGGGTTTTTTGGGCTTTAGGGCTTTGGGGTTTAGGGTTTATGGGTTTAGGGCTTTACGGCTGCAGGGTGTTAGGGTTGTAGGGCTTTAAGGGCTTTAGGATATAGGGTTTAGGGTTTGCAGGTTCAAGGTTTAGGTTAGGGTTTAGGGGCTTTGGGGCTTAGTTTCGGGCTTTGCGTATTCCAGGGCTTCAGGGTTTCAATTCGGTGCAAGGTTGTTCGGGCAAGCGGAGGCGCTCCGGCAGGCTTCATGAGTCGGCCAAAAAAGGGCTTGAGGGTTTAGGCTTTCGGGATGGGAGCCAGGGCGATTTTACATGGGTTGTAGCTCTGTTTGCGCAGACTGCATCGGGTATTCCCTGGGTCTTGAAGGGCTTTTGGGTTGAGTCGTGAAACTCCGACACTCACCCGGTCTTAGTCCGTCTGGCCTTGGCATGCAGGTTCCAATGCCAATCGGTTTCACGGTTTGTTGCGCGCCTGATCGGCAAGATCGAAGCCCTATGATGTAGGGGCCTTAGTTATCCGACTAGGGTTTGGGGGTATATTAGTAAACCATAACTATAACAAGGAGCCGCCAAAACCCTATTCTAATTGCAGTATTAAGGCCCCTACAGTACGTGGCCCTTTCTCTGACGTATGGTTTAGGGTTTAGGGTTTATTTTGAAGAAACTTAGGAAGCCTGCAAGGCCGGCACCGGCTTGGGAACGCACAGAGCTTCACAAAGCACCGCAGACAATCGTACATGACCCATCCTCACACTAAACCACAAAATTTAAGCCTAAAGCCTGTAATTCCTAAACCCTAACTTCACTTCACTGCTGATCGGTCCGAGTCCGGAGCAACCTAAGACGTGCAGCCCCAAAAGCGCGAACCACTATGGAACGACGCGGGCAAACTCAACCAAAAGGCACAGAGGCGAGAAGCACCTTAGGCGCGACCCAGCGACTCCGTGCGGAAGATGAAAGAAGCTCGCAAAGGACGGACCGGAGGAGAACGGCCCGAGGGCAGGGGAGAGCACAGGGCATGAAGATCAGACCACCAAGCAGCCGGGCAAGCAGGATGCTGCGCAGCAAACAGCGAGCCAGCAGGAAGGTGGGCAGTCCGAAACAGAGCCCGAGGGAGCAGCCTGCGGAGCAGCTCAAGACCGGCGGGGCTAGGCACACCCCAGAGCCAGAGGGCGCCGCCAGCACAAACCCGCGCGCACACCTGGCGCAACGTGACCGTAGCAGCCAGCAGGCACTGCAATGCAACGGGCGGCTCACGCGAGGACGGCGAGTCCACGGAAGCGCTCAGGGGCAGGGTCCGGAAAGCACGGGTAGCAGCAGCGTCCCAAGGATGGGAGAGATCAGCTGCGTTCCAGCACCCCCAGAAACGGTGCTACGATTTGGGAAGCTGCCAGACAACATGAGGGAAAGACCAAGCAGACCACAGGGGGGATGGAACGTGCCAGGCCTCAGCAGATTCAGAGTAGTCAAAGAGGCAGCGCCAGTGGCACGAGGACAGATGACCCTCAGGGCAAGCGGCTAACCGCGGAGCGCCATCAGGGCGATTGCCGCGAGTAACAGACCCGTCGGCGTCACCATCACCAGCGGGGTGATAGTGTGCGGCACGGACTCCCGCGGGTGCAACCAAAGGCCCCCGATTGCCGATCCCATTGTGGGGCTGAGGGACCGGCCAGTCGAAAGGGTTCCAAGCTCCAGTGGCTGCATACAGTTCCTGAGCGAGCTCAGCATCAGTGCAGAGTCTCCCTTCTTGCGAAGCGAGGCGCTGTGCGGGGGTGGCATTGCAAGGACCGGGGACCCTTGTCGCCGGGATGCCACGGTGGCGTCGGGGACCACCCCGGCGTGTCCCAGTGCCATACTCATACACTTCGCCAACTGTGACCCGAAGCCCATGGACACAAAGTGGAGAGGTGCGCAGATGGTACTTGAGTCTGTCCGAGGACTGCATCTCGGTATGACACCAGAGACACACAGTCCCGTGTGTAAATCGAGTTAGCCAGTTAACGACTGAGTGCTTGCGATGGACGTGCGCAGCAAGCGCATGGGCGCTGGGAAGGACCGTATTGCAAATGGCACATGTGTGGGGGGTTGCAGAACCGAGGACACGCTTTTGCTTGGGCCCGGAGAGATCTTGCCACAGCGCCCAGAACGACCACTGCAGTGTACCCCAACGACTGAGGAATTTGCAGGCCTTTTGAAGCCCCCGCTTATTCTCCCGCACAAAGGCGAGGGCAGTAGGGACATACTGCCGGCATGCTCCAGCGACATTGCGAGCTACAAGCTTGCATGCATCCGCCAGCATCTCGCACCAAGGCACAGAGTGATTCCACGCGGCATCAAAAAGGGACCACACCTCGGCGGGGGCCTTATCAACGAGCTGGACAACCAGACGGGTGCGCGCAATCGCAACCGCATGCTCTGGAGCGGCAAGCCCAAGGAGACAAAGCAAAACCGAACGGTGTAAGTGGTGGCCGAACCGCCATGAACTGCAAACTACCCTAGCAAGGCGCTCAAACAAACCTTGTAGAGGCGCCGTAGCTCTGTCAGAGACCGCAACAGACGTGGCAATCGTCGCGTACGCAGCCGGGAGGATCCTGCCGGCTACCCATGCTTGCCGTAACGCCCAAGGCAGGGCCTCCCCGCTAATCAAATTGCGGCCATGGGCCCAAGCAGTCCGTCCCCGTTGTGCACAAAGCTCGATGTCCCTGCGGCCATTATCTTTGGGGTGCTGAATAACACCGAGGTACCTATATTCCGGGGTGAGTCGCAACTCGGCACCGTTGGGAAGGAGCAATGGTGTCGCTGATCCGAGCAGTTCCCCGCGAACAGCTTTAGCATCAGCACCTCTTATATCCAGAAGTGCCTCTGTTTTCCCCGCTCCCAGGTTCACAGAGAAGTGCATAGCGTGAAATGTATCGATAACAATCTCTGCAACCCTTGGGAAGAGTTGCTGCAGTTCGCGGGGGCTAGCATAGTCGGTGATGACTGCCAGGTCATCAGCCCATCCTACCTGCAATGGTCGAGGTATGGAACCAGAAGCAACACAAGCGGCGTGGCAAGCAAGTCCTTCCTGCTGGCAGGTGGCCTCGATATGGCGAAGTGCGATGGCAAAGAGCGAGCCGAAAAGAATATCTGCTAACCCATCCCCCGGTCTAGACCCCCGGGTGGCAAGGAAAAGCCTATCCGAACCCGCCAGGTGCCAATGTGCGCACGCGACGCAGTCCTTGAGCAGGGCGATTTCCTCAGGTGGCACCCCAAGAAGCTGCAGTGCTCCTTCGCGGCCTAACTGGTCAGCTAAAGCCCCCAGGTGCCGCAGTCGGTGGGCGCCCGGCGTCCAGGAGAGAGTGCCCCCATCGAAAATGAGGTCCCGGTTCGCTTCGTAGTAAGCAGCTCGTATGTCAACAAACAGTACCGCTACACTACGCTGAACCTCCGTGCTCAAGGACGACCCGCACCGAAAGGCGGTCACAGCAAAATGGACCGGCATTCCGGGTCGCCCTCCCAACTGGAGGCCTTGGTATTGATGCAAGATCGAGTGCCCGATGCCACGACGTAAGTGACCATGGTATACTTTTGCCATACCATTCATAAGAGCGATGGAGCGGTAGTTTTGGGGCAAGGCCGCGGGGCCCTTCTTGTAAAGGGCGCAAATAAGTGCTAATTTGAACTGGGGCGGCTCGCGGCCTGTGAGCGCAGCGCTGGTACAGATCTGCCAAAACCAAATCCCCGCGTGTGCCGGGAAGTGGCGCCAGAGCTCGTTGAGTACAAGGTCAGGCCCGGGTGCTTTCCCCCCCTGCTGCCTTCGAAGCCTTCGACAAGCTGATTCCATTTGAAGGAGCGTCGGGACCGCCTGGGGACAACTAGTGGCTTCCGACCTCGCCCAGGAGAGCTGAGCAGCATGAATCTGGTCCGGAGTCACCGCCCGGCCCCCTTCCTGGGCCCTGAACTGCTCCTCCAACTCACTCTCAATGTTATAGCCACCAGCGGCATAGATCGCTCGTCGCTCTGCCGCACGGCGAGACGCCCAGCGGAGTTTGGAGATGGATTCCATGGCGCGCCCTTCGCTGTGCCACAGGTCGACTGCAGACGTCGTAAGTAGCAGAAAGTGACGCACCTTGTCTTTTTTGGCAGAGTTGTGGGCAATGCGACTGAGACTGTACTCATGAGATAGCATCGCCGCCTCGAGCATCCGGTGGTGGTGCCATTGGAGGTGGGCCGCGCGGTCCTCGAAACCGCTTCGCTTCCATCCATCAAAGGAAAGAGCGAGCAAAAGGCGTCGCCCGTCCTGCTTCACTAAACGTATCTGCGCCCTCCAGTCCCGCACACGGTTGAGACATCGCAAAGTCTGGGCTTGAATGTATGGCTGTCGAGGGACCAAGGGGGCCCGCGCAGGCAGGGATTTCCTCCAACCTGTGTAAACCTCTAAGAGGTGCTGGACCTGAGCGGTGCTGCCCTGCTGCCCCCACCGCGGGATGCGGGACCAGATGGCATCGCCACCGTCACGAACTTCGGCCGGGAGGCACCGACGGTGCTGTGTCTGTCGTACCCTAGGCGCGGGAGCCCGCAACACGGTGCGAGCCCACAGGGCCACGTGATCTTGTTGCACGTTGACAATATCAAAGGCGAGTGCTTGGCTGGCCTGCTGCACCTCCCAAGGGCCAGATTGGAAGAGGAGATGGTCAAGGCGCTTCCGTCGGAGACTGGTATGTTGCCAGCTCCAACCTTCACCGACTTGCGTGTCATTGAAAGTAGCTGGAGCATGCATGCCGAAACGCAAGCACAATTCGAGGAGGAACTCGTCATTGCGTGATGGTTCCTGGTTTGACAGCAGGGTGCCGACCAAGACCCCTTCTTCGTCTGCTGAGCAAAAGTCCCCATTCGCATCTATACCTAGCACAACGGCTCGACGTCTGGGCGCTGCTTGTAGGGCGGTAGTCAAAAGAGACCAAAACTCCTGAGCCTCCACATCAGGCCTCTCAGCATGAGGGGCGTGTGCGGAGCAAATCGTGACAGGGAAAGTGTCAGCGACACAAGTGATTACCAGAAGGCGTGGGCAGCTGTGCAAAATGCGCCAGTCCCCGAGCTGGAGGGGCGGCGATACCACACGAGGATGGACCCAGATTTCACAGCCATATTGGCCCTTGCAAGCGCCCGAGCGCCAGGTGAGCCAACCTCCAATTGCCCAACGACCCGCCCGGCTACGAGTTTCCTGGAGGCATAGTATGCTCATGCCTAGCGTACAAGCCTGCCCCATGAGGAACTGTCGACGGGCTGCGTGACCCGAGGGATTAAAGATGCTACAGGGAGAGTCCTTAATGGACTGGATGTTCGCAGTGACAACACAAAGCTGAACAGGCTGGGGTGTGCTGCTGACCTCCTGGGAGTCATCTCCTGACTGTGCAGCACCAGGGATCCAGTTAACATCCCCAATGGCAAGTGAGAAGCACGGGCGCCCTCCTCTCAGCGTCGCCCGAGGGATAAGCCAGAGCCAAGGGGCCATGGAGCTGAAAGTCTCCTTCCAGACAGAGGAGCTCAAGGGTCCGTTGTCCCGGCAGGTCAGCGCCCAGGTAGCAAGGGCATCGGCCAAGGTATTCACCATGACACCAGTATGGCTGTGAACATGGCGAAAGAAAGTGGATATGCGCGCCTGGACAGCTTGCCAGAGAGCCCTTGTGCCGGCTGCCCACGGGACTTCTGCGGACGCATGCCCTGCAGCGATAAGTAGGGCAGAGGAGTTATCAACAGCAATCGTGACCGCTCGAGGGAGGCTGCGCATGTAAAGGCTCCGGGCAGTGCACCACATGGCGGCCGCTTGCAAAGCTGCCAGCTCGCCGTGGAAAGATCTAGTGTCTGGCATCTTCTGGGCGCCTGGGCCCGGAAGCCAGTCCACGTGAGACAACCTGTCGGCTTCCCAATCGATCCTATGCCAACAACCCCGGAAAAGACCCCAGACTATAAACGCCCAAGAACCCGTTCCGCTGCCGTCGGTAGCAATGAAAAGCTCGTCAGGGACCCCTCCTGCCCATAGAGGGTACGCATTCCACACAAGGTGGTACGCTGTGGGGAGCTCATCAGGGAGGGCCTGGCGCTGACGCCGAGAGAGCCAAGTGGAGTGCACGTCGGCCTGGAACTGACAGACCTCAGTAAGGTCAGCAACCCAGTTGTCCGACTCCCGTTGCCACACCGGCGCGCCATATGCCGCAAGGTACACCCCTAACATCAGGAGACTCCAGCTAGGCAACCCTTTATTCCAGCCTGCAGGGACATTAGCGCTACGGCTCGCAAGCCATGCAAGCAGACTCAAGAATGGTCTTGGGGAGACCTGGCGGTGGCTCCAGCTGCGACTATTGAAAGGCAACGGAACCTGCGCGGAGTCAGGTGGGCTCCAGCCGCTAGGAATGCCAGCCGCGTCTCCAGCCCCAACCGTAATCGGAGCTATCTCCGATGGAGGCCCATTGGCAAGGCCGCACACTATCATCCGATGGCACTGTGAAGTCAGCGAGGGATCGAAGATGAAGGCCGTCTTGGCTGTATGTGCTGAAAGGACATGGCCACCACGCGTCCGGCCACGCCAGCAGCGCGGGATGAAGAGAGCACGCTTTAGCATTCCATCGTTGGGGCCCCGTCAGCGGAACGACAATGGGCAATGCGTCTGGGCTCCGATGGAGCAGGACAACGCCAGATCCTTCAAAGGTAAGATCCTGGCTCCACAGGCCTCGCCTCTGCGCCGCCAGAGGGCTGTCGAACCTAGCTGTCGAGTAAAATGGCAGGGAGGGTCCCAGCGAGTAAGTCACCATCACGCAAAGGGATATCAGAGGCCGCCGGGGCGGAGGGTCCCAGGGCTGGGTGATTACCTCGTACGCAGGTCGCTGTAGGGAAATGACCCTGCAGAACTTTGATAAGAAAAGTGCCTTTTGGATCAGGCAGGGCAGGGTGATGACCGCGGGCCCTGGTCGGCCTAGGACCAGAACCGTAGCAAGATCGGCAGACGTGGCCCGTGGAACCCAGTGGACCTCTGCATCCCAAGGCTGGGGCTTTACCTGTGCAAAACCAGACCGCCACAGCGGTTCGAGGTTATATTTCTTGTACGCACCGATAAATCCCCGCACAACACCGGTCCCAGGCGTCCCCGGTGGGGACTCCACAACCAGTGTCGCACAGCCCCAGCGGAGCTGGGAGCAAGGCGCGTAGTGACACTACCTGGGATTGAAGCCCACAAAAGCAACAACCCACAAACCTTGAGACGTGACGCGGCACAAGCAGCAATGACCAGCCAATGGGCTAAAGGTCGAGGCCGATTTGCCGCGGATTTGTCATGCTCAGGCACATGCAGTATGTCCCCGTCGCGGAGTGGGGGCCAACTGTCAACCCCGTCTGGGATGCCAAGCAGGCGAGTGATGCCTTCGGGTGCGCCCCAAAAGAGGGCGAATGCACGAGGTGTGATACGTGCATTGACAGCACAACAAGTGCCCTGCAGCCTGTCTCCTTGGAGGTCCTCAACAATGATGTGACAATGTATATCGTCTTCAGATCTGAGGCACAGGTGGACGTCGTCAGAGTAAGCCCAGGGGACAGGGGTCCAGCGTCCCGGGTACCGCTGGTGGAATTCCCCTGCAAACGTCGCCTCGAGGGCAACCCACCGGCTGTCAGGGGGCATTGTAGTGCGCACAGGCCGCTTTCCCGGAGTCCACATGACAACGGAGAGAGTGCAGGCACAACGAAAATCAATAGCCCAAAGGGCCGCAGTACGAACTGCAAGACTGTTAACAAAACACGGCGGGTCCAGTCCAGAAGCATCCCTTGGCCCTAGGGCAAGCAGGACATCACCATGCCTCCAATCGACAGCATCGTTAGGGCCTGACATAGACGCTCCCGCTTGGGCAGGCCGCCGAACCGAAGAGACCGAGCCAGGCCCCAGATGCTGGAGAAGACCTGTGACCCAGTTATAGTATCGGCACGCCGAGGGATAAGCAATGGGAGCTGCCACTCGGACGAGACCACCATAATACAGACAAGGCGCGGGTCATCTGGCACCGGGACAAAACACAAGTGCGGCGGCCAGAGAGCAGGCCACAATGGCATGATGTGGGTGTGCCATGCAGGACTCCAACTCGTCAAGGTGATGGTGATGTCATCAACAAGAGAGTCTGGCCCGATGTCAACAGGCGGAGCGTCCGCAGCGAATGGGGAGAACAGACGGGCTGTGCCTGCTGTAGCGACAGTTTCGTGACATACCCGCTCCGAGGCTGGTAGTCGCCATGGGAACTTCCCTATATTAGCAGTTTCAACAACCTGAGATTCGCGTGGCGGGATGACCATCGCCTCTGTGTGAAGGGCAAGCCCGAAAAGGAAGAGGGACGTGATCACATGCCCTCGCCGCCCCAAGCCTCGGACAACTAGGAGCTCAGACAAGCGAGACCTAGCGGACGCCCTGCTTTGTGGCACAAGCGCGTCCCCATCGCGAAGAGTACTGTCTGGAGCCTTGATGCGCAGATCCGAACGCAGTTGCCATCCTCCAGGCACAGGATTGCCACGGCACGTCATCGAGAGCAAACGGCATTCAGTCTCATGGACTCCAGCGGGATCGTGCATGATAACCTGAGCTTCTAAGTGCTCTGTCCGCCGTACGAAATGGCATTCATAAGGCTGAAGACAAGGAACGGGGACGACTTTAGGAGATATGGGGTCGCCCCGTGGTGGCGCGAACTGGCACTGGGAAGGCATCCAGACACTTCCTGCGCTCACCCAGAGTCTTTCACATTGGTCGTCCGGGTTGACTGAGTCCTGCCAGATATAAACCCATCCTCCTCGCCTGACCTTGAACTTGGAGTTCCAAAGGCTGAGGTGGTTCAGACGATACAGGTCGTGCACCGCCGCATCAGGTCGGACACGGCATGCGCGATTGAAGTGGTCCATCTCGAGCACAACGGAATCCCCATCGCGAAGTTGTAACAGGGCATCGGGGGCCATCTGTGGGTATGTCAAGGCTGGCGGCAGACTAAGACGGTCCCCAGGTGCCCCCAGAAAGCGACGGCAACAATCCAAGAGCGTGTGCAGGCGACAGACGCGCGGAACCAGAACTGCCCGAGTAGTATCTCCAGCATGTGCAACGATCGAGGCCAGACCGCTACCGGCAATGGGCAGGACAATCCCCGAGCCCGTAATACGACTCGGGCCCAAGACAACGTGCCCTCTAGCCCAGGGCCCGCTGCAGGAGTCAACCATCGATTGAAGGGCATCATGCGGGGTGGTGGGTGCGGCATGTATGCAACTGCTCCAGCCCCGAAAGGGGCACAGGATATGGTAATCCCAGCGCTGGGAGGAGACAACTTCAGCCAGAGGTTGCGGCAGCTCCGGTCTCCACCGTCCGACCATCGCGACTGAGCAGTCTTCCTCAGTATCACTGTGCCGGCGGGCCGAGCGCGACCTGTCACGCACAGCCCCACCTCTGTGACTAATGAAAGCGAGCAGTGAGAGAGAGAGACCTGCGTGCACACCGCCACGTCCGCCAAGCAAAAGGGCAAGAAGAGGAAGGGAGATACTAGAGCTCAGCCTGCTGACATCCCAGACTACATAGTCAGAAGCAGGGCCGGAGTGATCATACACGACGTCTCCATCCCGGAGATGCCATCGGTCGATGACTCGGTCGCGAGGAACGCCAAGAGGCCCGAGCCGAGGTGCATCCAACCCGCGGTCGGCAGCAAAGGTTTGCGGAGAGACAATCCTGCCAACAGATTGTGCGGTGAGTTCCCCACAGCTTTCCACAAGAACATTTGCCGTGTGGGAGACCTCGGAGGCCTGCACTAGATGGATCCACTGGCTCGGACTCCAGACAACCGGAACCCATGCCCCAGCAAACGCTCGCTGGAAGTCCCCAAATGACAGAACTGCTGGGTCCCACTCAGATCCGGCTGGGAGGAGATGTAAAATAAGCTGTTGGGCTGGTGGCAGCCAGAGAAACACCTGAAGCGAAAACTCCAAATGAATCTTACGCGTCCAGAGTGTGCCATCCTTAAGTGCAGCTGGGCTCTGTGGCCACATGGCTGTGGCGTCTTCTCGACAAGCCATCACATCCAAAACATCCCCCGTTCGGAGCAGAAGTGGCGCAATCGAGCAGCATGGACCGCCGGCGGAAATCGTACCTGAGAGACCTCCCAGGGAGTGTTGTACTGGATAGCGCGGCAAATTTGGTCGTACTGAACCAGGGCAGGCACTACAAGCGCCTTCTGGGCGCCGGCGATCCTGGCAACAACACAGACTAGGCCAGCTGTCTCGCTGATTGCTGGGACAAAGACCAGTCGGTCCGAACGGTCGCTCGGCCAAACCGGGTGCAGCCTTGGGATCGCTGGATCAGCCGCAAGGTAACGCTGTGCGAGCGCATCCAAAGTAAGGGACCCTGCCCCGTGGAACACCCCTTGCGGTCCACACCAGGGACACAGGTACAACGTGCGACAGCCACGAGATTGACTGACATGATCCATCGACTGCTCCTCTCTAGGCAACCGCCAGGGGAAGTGCCCTAGTGAGTATCCCCCTCGCCGATATTCCGGGATCGGAACATGCAACCCGCCTAGTAAGGGGAGCATAACCGCACTGGCTATGGGAAACCGGAGTCCGAGAACGGATCCTAATAAAAGGGCTAGACCTAACCCTGCTGCTCGTGAGCGCACGGGCTGGGGGGGAGGGGGCCCGAAAGGTCCCAAGTCCGCTTGTAGACAGTCTCCGTCCCGAAGGTGAACAGGTCGCTCCGGGTCTCTGCCGGTGGAATATGGAGTGCGGAGACGACCTCGAGCGCCTCTCACCACGACCTGAAGACCTCGACCTCTAATGATGGAGCGAGACAGACACCTGGGGTATAAAGCCTCTCCGGATCGTATCAAGACAGATGCTTGAGAAGGATCTGCAGCAACTGGGATCAAGTGTATCGCCTCGGCATCAGGCTGAGGTTGCACGCTAACCAAAGGCTGCCACCCTCTCCGCGCGGAGTAGTCCTTAAGCATCTCCTCGAAAATAAATCCTGTGCCGACTCCCGTGGTGAGGAGTTCGCAAGTGGATCCACGCGAGAAAGGGTCATGAATCGTGACCGGACAACCATAAGGAATAAAGGGGGTTGGCCGGGGTCCTATGTTAACCCCTTGCAGATGTGCAGCAACCCGGCGCTGAAGAACCGGATTAGGGTTCTGTCAAAAGGAGGGGCAACACTACTGAGAGCGCCCTGAATCGGTACAGCTGTGCTAGCACCAGCATCATCACTGGCCCTTACTGTGACTGCCATCCCTTCTCCGTCAATAGTGGTCTCTGGAGTGGGGGGTTGCACTCCAGTGTAAGAAGGAGAGCTGGGTGCTGCAGGCTCGCTCGGGTTCGGGGCCTCATCGTCCGCTGCGTGGACGAGAGATCCTAGAGCGAGTCCAGCGCCGAGATGCCCCCACCCGCGACCACAAAGTGCAGCAATCATGATGGGTGCGAGGCCGATAGATCGGCTATTAGAGCGGGGCTGGTAGTCTCTCCAGTGGTCCACGCCTGACCAGCCTTCAGAGGCATTCCCGGCGGTCGTGCGTGCCTCCGGAATAACTTCGGCTTGTCTATCAGGGGAAGTGTCGATCCCCGCGAGGACACCAGCGTTCTCCAGCCGTGTAGTACCTTGGGGACGGCTTGACCCTTAAAAAAGCTGACGTTGCGCTTTTCAAATGACCCTTATTTTAAGGTACGTTTGAAATGTCCCTTAAACCGGCCATGGGTCGTTGTGCACGGGATAGAACAAGACCGAACTGCACCGAATTGGCTCAACTCATGCATTTCGACATATTTTGGTCAGAATATCTTGCCCATGATGCTCTATGCCGGGACCCCTCCCCCAATTTTGCTCATGCATGCGTAGGGAAGATTTGACCTTCGGCGGAACGAGTGCGGGAGAGAAAAACCCTAATTCCTGAATTCCCTATAGATGTGATACTAAATTCTTTCTGCAGGTCGATCGAAGTCTGCATGCAGTTTTGCAAGTGCAGTTCGCAAGATCGCAGAGACGCACATGCTGCAGTGATCGTGTCTGCAAACTCCGCCCGAGTCGGTGTGTGCAGCTGGCTCTACATGTCTGCAGCTCTACATGTGCAGGCAAGCGAGTTGAAAGCTCGTGGCATTGACAAATAAATCTGTGAGATTGCATGTTCCACAAGCTGTCAGTTCGGAGTTGCAACCCCTGTGGGCCCCACACGTGGGGTGCATGGTGCTCCGTTGCAAGATTGTTGGGCAGGACCGGGCGGTCTTGAAGTTCAGTTTTCCGACAAACAGAGACCTGGACAAATACTTTGTTTGGAGGACCTTTTTCCTCTTCGACAACTTCGAGCTCGACGTTCTGAGGTTTTTCTATGCAGCTTGGCCCTTCTGCTGCACATATGGGTTCTGTGAATGTAAAGAGTGTCG
This sequence comes from Symbiodinium sp. CCMP2592, assembly GCA_905221615.1. NCBI lineage: Eukaryota > Dinophyceae > Suessiales > Symbiodiniaceae > Symbiodinium > Symbiodinium sp. CCMP2592. Next base: position 389,764 of record CAJNDT010005940.1, read on the forward strand.
AGAAACGGTGTGTGTGAACAGCTGGTGCTGTGCAGGACTGGTGAAGCTGTGAAGCGGCGATGGTGCATCAAGGTCGGTACAGAATGAACAGATTCCGGTCAGAGTTTCAGAATGCCAGGGTCAGGAAACAATCGGGATTCTAGATTTGCTGTATGGCCTCTATAGAAGGTTTGGCTGCTCTGTGTTGTTTTAATTGTTCCAACGAGCAGCTTCTGTGCAGGATGCCTCGGCCGGCAAAGTACAAGCCGAAGATCTGCAGGGTCACACGTGATCCAGATGATGACTCAGGCGCCAGTCGGCGGCTTCATGCAATGTACGTGTTTTTGCAGGAGCATGGAACTGAAGCAGTGCAGTGAGTGCTTGCGCATTATGCAGGATAAGATTGGCGAGTGCTTCAGTTTTTTTGTTCGAGCTCCGCATCTGTCAGATGCCAGATCATGCCCTGCAGACCTAAACAAAAGCTAGGGTTCCCGAGGTCCTGACCTCGGGCATTGCAAATTTCCTGTGCACTGGGGTTCGCCTTTTGCTAGCCATGGCTGCTGTGATTCCTGAAAAGGTTCATTTTGAACCAGGCTCTGAGGCTGTACGTGTCTCGGAGGAGCTGAGCAAGGAGCCGTCCCTCATTTCGGCACCTTTGAAGAATTATATTATATATATACATGTTGTTTTGCGTGAGTTCTTGCAGCTCAATATTTGCAATCTGAGGCAGGCTTGAACATGGTGATCGACCCATCGGGCAAGCTGCTCACAAAAAGGAAGGTGGTTTCACGCAAAGATTGCATCGCCAACCCGAGAGTGCCCCATCTGAATATATCATGGGATATGGAATGTAGTGCATACAGATCAAAGCTTGTTGCTCAACATACTAAGGTCATTGCTGCAGCAGTGAGAGGACAGCTGAAGTCGCGCAAGCGCCAGAGCGCTTATATATACAGCGATGCGATACTGCATTTTGTGAACAACAACAAGATCTTGCCTAAAGGTGTGCTCATAAGTGCACCTGCCGTCCAGAACTGGGCCTGTCGAACTGGCCAAGCAATCCGGAAGCTTGCGGCTGGTCTTACAGCTAGAGTGGGATTTGTTCCGATCGAAATGGGTTCCTTTGCCTGTCTGTAGCCGAGGTGACCAAGTTCAAGCACCTTGCCCGTCGAGCAAGGAGTTCCCATCAGGCCCAGCTCCGGGAATTGAAGGCTGAGCTGGCTGGATACCTGGATGGTGAGGAGTCTGGGCTTGTGATTTCTATACTTGTGCACTTGGCCCACGCATGACGGTGTGCAGCCACATTAGCAATCCAGCACGCAAAGGATTCTGAGTCGGAGGGTGAGGAGGACAGCCAATCACCTGAAGATGAAGATGCTGCTCTGTCTTCTTTGGCCGAGCACGACGATGCAGCTTCTTCCCAATATTTGTTCAGTGGGATGTCTCTTTGTGTTGCCATTTGCACTCCAATGAACACAAGGTTGAGAGCTCCAGCTCGGTGGTGACCCCGCCGCTCCATATCCCAGCTTTGACTGGTGAGATGCAGAGCCTTTTCGTGGAATAGTTAGTTTTAGGTGGATGCTGGCATGCTGCCTTGAACAGTCCGAGTGTTGTCTTCATCAGCTTGAACAATGCTATATCCGAGGATGGTCTTGGCCAGGCTGCAAGCCAAGTGTGCCAAGCAGGAGCCTGCTGCGGCATCGACGGCAGAAGCTGCGGACCCCAAAGCAGTTTCGAAAAATAAGAAGCCCAAGAAAGGTGTCCAGAAGGATATTGAGGAGAAGATGCTTCCCGAGAAGGCTTCTTGTCTGATGTGTATTCAATATTGGGGGGATGCCTGTTGTGATTTCAATTTGCTAAATATAGAGACTGCAGGTTCTGGATAGCCTTCGGACCTTGATACCTTCGGAGCCCGCAAAGCCGTTCCTGCCCAGTGTACAGTTGCTCGGTTGCATTTTCAATAGTGTTGTGCTCCATGTCAATTTCAAGAACTGTGTTGATGTTGCTGTTGGGTTGCTTGCGGGTGGGTCGTCATTTTGCAGTCGAGCTAGGTGGGCCAAAGATGATGAGGGCGGTGCTGCAAATGGACCCGGCGATGGCGATGAGGAGGATCCTGACGGGCATAAGAAGGCCAAAGCCTCCAAAAAGCCCAAAGCGAAGAAGGCCCAGGACTCCAAGAATTGCACAGCTTCAAAGGTTCAGGCGAAGAAGGACCCCAAGAAGGAGAAACAAGATCCCAGCACAGATAAGAAGGGCGAGGAAACCGAGGCCATGCAGCGCATGAAGAGGACGATGACGTCGGATTGTGCATATGTGCCTGGATCCTACAAAGAAGCTCGCTTAAGGTTTATTGCAAGGAAGCGCGACCGGGGCTTCTCATGGAAGGAAGCTTGTCAAAAGTGGAATCAGAGCTCTGCAAGGGCTTCCTGGCTGGAAGGCTTATCGCAGAACGAATTGAAGCGACGACGCTTCATTTAGCTTTCAGGCTCTGCAGCTTTAATCCATGTGCAAATTTCTGCAGTGTAAATTCTGGTCTACAATTCGAAATGCACCTGAGACAACCTGAGACCAGCTGCAAGTGCCCGGCATCATTCAAAGCCTGAAATCGCTTTCTGTGTATCATACCAAATTGAGCCTGTCATGTTCTGCATTCAAACTCTCTTTCTGTGCACAGGGCTCCAGGCTGCTACGCTTTAGATCACAGCTGGGGCCACCAGTGGCCATGGTCGTAGCAGAGCTGTTACGATGGGGTGCCCCGCTGCAATTGATCATGTGTGTGGTGCTCCTGGCCTTTCACGAAAAGGCCCTACAAAATGAGGACTGCTTCTATGATGCATTCTGCCACGTCTCCCATCTAGATTATAAGATATTTACCAGAATTCCGATGAGCCCGCACAGGACCTTGATTTCTTGCACCTTTTCTCTGGCTGCGATTCTATCGGCGCCAGCTTCCGCACCGAACCTGGGATTGTCAGGAGGAGTCTTTCGAATCCGAAATCAACCGAAGATCTATTCCCTCAGGATCTGGGTCTGATTGGAACATCCCTGGATTTGGAAACTGATCCGATGGGCCATGATTTGATGAGCATATCTGGCTTCCTGTGACTAGACTAGACTGAAAGCTGTGAAGTGAGTCTACATGTGTGTTGGGGAGCCTGGACCTGTGTTCTCACTATAAGGACGGCCCTGAATGAAGCTCGTCGTCTCAAGATGGATACAGGCCTCTGTGTCATTGGCCTCCCATGTGCATCTTACTCAGTGATGTGGCTTGGTGCAATGTTTTAGGGGTTTGTGCTTAGTGCATGCCAATATGCAATCTATATACGGTGTATGTCTGCCTTTCTCTGAGGTCAAGAAGCACTTCCGGGAGAAATCATATCACGCCGAAGGGCAACGAGGGCTACGGTTTCGTGCATGTGGGGAATGTTTTGCTGGTACGAGTAGCGATGATTATCCTGGTCATTTGTGCTCGTAATGGACGATGGGTTTTGGAGCAGCCCTCGCAGACATGTCTTGTGGACCACCCGGCATTTCAATGGCTGCTGGAAAGAGCCCCTGCTACTAGGCATGCCTACAGTCCTCGATGAATATGCAATACAATGTGTTCATTCTAATGCCTGTTTACAACCCCACCAACTCGGACAAGGTCTTCAAGGGCTTCTTCTACATGATTCGATTCGGCAGCCCTTCGCTGAAGAGGCACATGCTGCTGTCGAATTGGCAAGGCTTGGTTGAAGCCTTGGTGGCCAGAGCAGGATATCTGAGTGTAGAGGAGAGAACAAAGATGAAGACAATAAAGCTTGCAGTGCACTCGCAGAGTAGAAGTGCACATGGGCGAAGTGTGAAGAAGAAGTTCACTGGCTTGCCCAAGCTGCTCAAAGATTCCCAGTGACTAGGCTGTGTGTGATCAGGATTGTCATGCTAGCATGATTGACCGTGGCAGGTGAAATGATTTATATGTGTCCTTGCAAGCTTAGGCAATACACGGAAAAGTTCGCGAGGGCCCTTGCTACGCACTACAGGCTGAACCATGCTGCTTCCAAACCGCAAAGAGAGCTTCTTGTTGCTTCCGATGCGGGCATCCACCATAATTCTTTATGTGCCAAGGATCAGATGCCAGGACCTCGTTGTCACACCGATGTGGACCTTGGCAAATCGGATTATGAATTATTTTCCGACCGGTTGTCTGCTGGTGCCTGGAGCTGCCCGGTGAGCCTGGAGGCCTCTAGGCTCAATACTTGAAAAAGCTGTGATTCTGATATATCGTCTATGCTTAATTAATCATCCCAGGCTGGACTACCGGAATGCGGCCACTACCTCCTCCGGTCCAAAGACGTGGTTCTGAAAGGCCAATGGGAACCTCGGCCTTTATTATAATTGCAGGTACGTTTCAGCAAAACAGCAGATGTGACATGCCCGCTCAGTTCCGGATCAAGAATAGCTGTGCCCTGTCGATCCCCCTTTTCGATCTTTGTGCTACCATGAAGCCGTCGTCGAAGCACATGCCACAGAAGCCAGAAGCAGCGGCAACAGCGGCAACGGTGGCAGCAGCGGCAGCATCCTCCTCGGGCAAGGAGGACAAGGAAGTCGTTGCAGTAAAGAGTGAGCCGCTAGAAGAGGATGTGCAGAGTGAGACCGCGGAGCTCCGAAGGAAGCGCATTGTTATGGAGATTCTGGCGGAGAAGGACAAGGGTAAGACTCAGTCCAGTGAAAAAGTGGAGGCCAAGGCACGACGTCGTCGCAGATCTCGGTCGCCATCCAATGCCTCGACTTTGGTCCTCGGCTCCGCAGTGTACGCTTCCAGCAGCAGTGCATCAGACGACGACAAATAGTGCGCACCCGGCCCACATGTGCAAGCTTTGGTGCAGGAAAAAGCCGGCTTCTCCAATTAGCTTTGCAGCAGTGCATGCAGCCATCCACGAGACAACTGCAACTCTAAACCTGGACCCTTTAAGTCAGCCCAAAGCTCAGGATTGTCTCCGAGATCGATTGAAGTGCCTTGGCTGAGTCGGATTGCACTATACATATCTGCACTGTGTGAGTGCTCTCTTCTTTTTTGCCCTCCTCGCTCCGCTCCGCTCCGCTTCGCCTCCTCTCCTCTCCTCTCCTCTCCTCTCCTCTCCTCTCCTCTCCTCTCCTCTCCTCTCCTCTCCTCTCCTCTCCTCTCCTCTCCTCTCCTCTCCTCTCCTCTCCTCTCCTCTCCTCTCCTCTCCTCTCCTCTCCTCTCCTCTCCTCTCCTCTCCTCTCCTCTCCTCTCCTCTCGAGCCTCTCCTCTCCTCTCTTCTCCTCTCCTCTCCTCTCCTCTCCTCTCCTCTCCTCTCCTCTCCTCTCGAGCCTCTCCTGTCCTCTCTCCCCTCCTTGCCTCGCATCGTCTCCTCCTCCTCCCCTCCTCCCCTCCCCTCCTCCCCTCCTCCCCTCCTCCCCTCCTCCCCTCTCCCTCCTCTCAAAAATGCCTCAAAGCAACCCCCCTCTCCCGGGCCGGAAGAGGGGGGTTGCTTTTCGGGAGTTTTGTAGCGGTGTGGGTGTGGGTGGGTGTGGGTCTCTCCCTCTCCCTCTCCCTCTCCCTCTCCTCTCCCTCTCCCTCTCCCTCTCCCTCTCCCTCCCCTCTTCTCTCCCTCTCCCTCTCCCTCCTCTCCGCTCCTCTCGCTTCCAACCACAGTCAAAAGCTGCAAAACCAACAAGAGCAACAGCCTTCCACGAAAAACCACGAAACGCGCACCATCAATTGCAAAACCATAGAAAAGCGCAGAAAAGCGCAGAAAAGCGCACGAAACCCATTGGAAAACACCAAAAAAGCGCAGAAAAGCGCAGAAAAGCGCAAAAAAGCGCAGAAGTCCACGAGACCTCGGGAACACAATGAATTTCACGAAAACACACCAAAACGCATCGACATAGCTCGATCTGAGGCTTCTTTGCAAGAGTTCCCGGGACCGAACACAGCCTTCAGAAGCTGTGCCATGATTGCATTTAAATTTATGTTTCGGGGGTTCGAACTTTGCAGACCAGCCCCGTGTCGCCCATGCAGCGAGGACATTGCTGCTGGCATCGGCCCGTTTGCAGCTGGAATCCTCAATTAGATGGTCGGCTTGTATAGTCCGGCTGTTTGTGTGGAATTCCCATGCACAATCCCTGCATTCAATTGTCCCTCATTATACCTAGCTAGCTGTATACATATATAGATCGAGTTATAGAGCTGCTTTGCTTGGATTGGGGCAATGCCACTAATTCGGACTAGCTAGGATCTTTCAATCCACAGCAAAAGTCGTCGCGTGGAAAATGTGCCAATGTACGTTAAATCCAGGCCACTTGACCGTTAAATCGCGTGGAATCTGTGCTTTTTACAAATCTATAGCATCGAACACTGCCGCGAAGCCGTCTATAGCTCCCTGCAGAAGGCAGGAAGATCTTTTAGTCAGCTCTATCATGAAGGCCACGAAACAGGCTCTGGATCGTGGCTTGAAGTACAAGGAAGCATTGCGGGATCACAAAACAGCTGCACCTTCCAGTTCCTCCAAATGGAGGCCCCCCAGCATCCCACTTACAACGCCAGTGGGAGTGGCGGATATGACATTGGGTGACATGATGAAGAAAGAGAAGCTCAGCTACCCTGATGCCGTTACTGTTTTCCTTGCTTTCAATGAGTCCCTGGCGAAGAAGCCTTCCAAGAAGCCCAAGAAAGCCGAGAAAGCCAACACGAACTCCTCAGCAGGTGAGTCAGCAGCCCCGGCCGAAGCCGATGAACCCCAGCCGAAGCGCAAGAAGACCAAAGCCGAGGAAGCCGATAAGAAATCCGGAAAGCAGCCCCCAGCCAAGGAAGCCGGTAAGAAATCCAGAAAGCAGCCCCCGTCTGAAGCTCCAGTCGATTCTGTGGACACTGGCAAGAGAAGCTCTGTGGCTCCGAAAGCCAAAGCTTCTAAAGCCAAGGCTCCTCCACCATTGAAGCGCAAAGGAGCTTTTGTGCATGAACCTGAGGCTGAGGTGCTCGAGGCGCCGTCCAAGCGACTGAGAGGTAAGACTGGTGCAGCAAACCAGATCCCCGAAGACACACAAGCAGACCAGATCCCCGAAGACGCAGAAGCAGACCAGATCCCCGAAGACGCAGAAGCAGACCAGATCCCCGAGAACCCCAACCCGGAGGAAGACGACGAGGACAGTGCCCTTTTCAAGGATTGGGATGAGCTCTGCCATGAGTACGACCTATGGAGACAAGGACTTCCTCAACAGAGTGAGCTGGACGCTGCTTTGAAGGCTCACAGAAATTCTGCTCCCGTGACTCCTGTGCCAGCAGTTAAGTCGGGGCCGGATGCACAGTGCCTGCTGGCACTGCCTGGGCCGGAGCCGCCCCGTGGTGATGCGAATGATAGCCAAGTGTGCTTTGATTGCAATGTATACATGATGTCTCACATACTCAACTTCCGTTGCGATCAATTTAATCACATGCACAATCGCGTCTGAGGTCTGGTAGTACCTTTGTGGACAGTCAAGCCAGGCTGCACGCAAGCCGCCTCACCAACAAGGACCGCCAGGACTCCCAGACGAATCTCAGCGATCTCGGGCCCTCGGCAAGCCAAGTTGCAAGTGCACTTGACATGAGCGTGCTGTTGCAGCGTGTGCAGCAGTTGGAACTGGAAAAGGCCGAACTTCAGTCGCAGCTCAGCAGCGACTCGAAAAGTACCACTTCGGAAACAAAGGACCCCGTGCCCGAAGACGCTTCGAAAGAACCCGCTGCATCAAAGCCTGTGGCTACGCCTGTCAGGGCCAAGGTGCATGTGTTCCACGATTCGCCGTCGCCTGCCCCAGCGAACCATGCTCTTCCCGCCTGTCTGAGCGACATAAAGATCAAGACTCAAGCCCAGCCGGTTCCAAGACCAACGGAGATGCCAACGGATGGGTCAGATGTCAAGCTGGAGGAGCCGTCTGAGAGGATTTCATCTGCTACGCACCGAAAAGAATATGCCAAACTCGCCGCTTTGCTGAATAGATCCCTGAATATTTCTCCCCCGACAAGCATTAGAAGGTGTGCCTATTATATCTGCTAAGAACCGATTGCATGATGCTGGAGCACTGGCCAACTACCCGAGCATGCTGGCGTTGCAGGAGGGCACCCTGGATGTCGCTCGCCAAATTATATCTTGGCCTGACTACTTTAGCCTAATTTAACAACATTATATCTGTGTTGACACTTCATCTAAACTCGATTAGGTTTTTTCTAATTTCCTACTTTATGGCATAGTTCAACTTTAGCAGAGAGTCAGAGAGACATAGGGTGAGTGCCGAGAGCAAGAGAGAGAGAGAGAGAGAGAGAGAGAGAGGTCTACTTAAGTGTGTGTGTGTGGGTGGGTGCAAGTGTCTGTGTTTGTGTGTGTCGTGATCGACCAACATGGCTCGAATGATCGGTGGTTGTGCTGAGGAGAAGCGCAAGCTGTTGCGCAACTGGGTGCTTTCGGGCCAGAACTTGCAGGCTTGCGAGAGCGCCATCGAGGTTTCGCAGGAGTCCGGTGTGCGTGGCGAGAAAGTCTGGATGCAGATCCCTGTGAAGAACATGCACAGAAAGCCCCACTACTTTAGCGAGTACTTCGGCAGCAAATTATAACGATTCGCTCAAGCTCTACATTCTGTCTCCTTTCACCATGTTTGCAATCTGCAGCTAAGGCAGAAAATACAACACATAATTGCAACGCAAGTGGGGGAACGTGATGAACAAGCGCCAGATTCTCTTCCTGACACCTTATACTGGTGTATAGTGGGCCGCACCCAGGTGGAAAGCACCGAGTACAGGAGCACGGCTTGCATTGGATGTTTAGCATGAACATGTGCAGGCCTGCTTGTTGTATTCTGTCTAGTCACTGAAGGCTGAAGCAGAACTTCAAAGCGAACTGTCGTCCGGGATCACAATTCTTTGATGCTCCTATTCCTGGTGCCGATCCGGGCCTCCTCAATAAGAAGGCTGCCACGACCCAGCAAGCACCGCTGAAGGCCGATGTCCTGAGGGCTTTCGACAAGCGCAAGGACGAGTTGAGTCAGCTCGCACTGCAAGAGGCAAGTGGAGCAGGTGGGGACCGAATATTTCAAGTGTTACCCAAACCTCGAGATATTGTAACATTCCACAAAGACCATAGCACCCGAAGATAGACCGAGAGAGAGAGAGAGAGAGAGAGAGAGAGAGAGAGAGAGAGAGAGAGAGAGAGAGACAGCGAGATATGGTTTTGATATGTTTTGATTCCATATCTAGGGGCCTACATCCTGAACCCAGTGAGGTGCTGGACGCAATCAGAGACGGCCGGCAGCGAAAGCCACGTCACGACGAGCGGGGTCGGTTGCAGGATCTACGGCGACCACTGTTAAAGCAAGCTCCTTGATCAATGAGGTTTTCAAGTGCTCCAAAGACAAGCATGCAAAGTGGTGCTGCTAGGTTGCACTTTAAGATTCTCTTGCATTGTCGTTGTCATATAGTCAGTGGCGGTGTTCTGGTTGTCAAATGCAAGGCAAGGAGCTCAAGAAGAGTGTGAATGGCATCACGGACCTGATCTTTGATATGGGGGATGCTTCTGATGATGATTCCCAGAGGCTGCTCAAGGACCTCAAGGGTCACAAGAAGAGGCTCGAAATGCTCGCGAGGAAGCAACCAGTCTAAATTAGCTGATTTCTACCCCATATCCACACCTTCATGTCATCTTGATTGCACCGAGGTTCAAAAAATTGGACCCAGATGCCCAAGCCGAGGAAATGGATGGCCAGTGCGACGCTATCCACGATGAAGTTTCCTTGGGTATCGATGAGTGTTGTGTTTTGGTTTGTCGATTGCGACTTTTTTCTTTGGGCTTAGTGTGCTTCGGGTGCTTGGGAGCCAAGGTTCAAAAGCTTTCTTTGTGCAAAGGGCAAATCAAAGGCCTGCTGAAGGAGCTCCAGAAGAGGGCTGCCTGATATGATTCTCCGGGTGATTGCTGGTGCATATCGTTACGAACTTAAAACTCTGCTGCCCCAAATCCTGTTACTGCCTGGGCCCTTTTACGATGTCTATCTTCGCAGTGCACCGGTGATAGCAATGAGGATGTGGTCTCTACCCAGGAACCACATCGTTTCCTTCGAAGAGTTACAATGTATGTGGTCGTGCATTTGCTGATTATATAGAGCAGCACTGAAGATCGCAGATTTCGGGATGTTGATAGAAGTTGGGGCCTACGGTTTCATTGATCCTTCCGGCACTTATATAATCCTTACTACTTAGCAGGGTCTTGGGCTCGTCAATGTGTACGACTTGCATATGTGGGATCCTCTTGCTAGGGGAACCTCTGCAAAACTTTGCGGAGAACCTCCATAGCGCAAGGGGCTACCGGGGCTTGGAGTGTGAGGCCGTGCACCAAACAGGTGCAGGATGCTCCACATGCCAATTTGCCGCTTGCATTTGTAGTTATGGCTGCATGCAGGCAATCTCGAACCAAGCAAAGCGTTGGGGCCAAAACAATCCTTTCGAAAGCTCTATACTGACTACTGCGAGCATCCCGCTTGGTCTCCAATCCCCAAATCCGATCAAGTGCGACGTGTGCAGGTGCCAAGAAGGCTGCCGAGCCGCCGAAGGTGGCATATGTCCTCGATGAGAAGCGCCTTGATTTTGAATACCCAAATCCATAACCCCAAACTCCATATGTCCATACACCTGTAATTCTTCATTGCATGATTCAAATTAAAAGCCCACTTAGACCGAAACTAGAATCCGAAAGCTCCCTGCCCAAGGCTGGTTCGAGCTACGTGTGCTGGTGACACGACTTTGACAGTGGCCTGTGACTTGGGTGACTTGCCAATATTGCTGGGGTTCTATAGTTGTAACACAACCCGCCGAATATAAGCACGGTATCCCTCTATATACATATAGATAGCAAATAAATCCCAAATCCCAAACCACAGCTTAAGGAGATGCCTACGGGTCTCGGCTATTGGATGGATACAGCAGCAGGCCTCTACGAGAGGCCGAGTTTCATTCGCGACTGTCTGGAACTGGGCTGGCTTTCGACTGTGAGCTGACGTGGATTAATGCTCCAGCAACACAAAACGAGGAAGAAGAGACCATAGAAGCCTTCCCAATTATTCTTCCTTCCAACCTTGCTTCTCGATTACATTAGCAGTTCTTCCAACTTTAGTTGTGACGGCCATCAAATGCTGAACCGCTGAACACACATAAAAGCTAATATAACCCAAGAACCTGATCCAAGGCACGGTGCCTTGTGCAAGAGGGGTTCTTGAACACGATGATCCCGGACAGAGCTGCCCTGGAGGAGTACTGGGACCAAACATTGCAGGAATTGTATATTCCTGTGTTGGATGGCCGCCCTGATTTGTACCGTCGGGCCATTCCTATAATGATCTGGGGTGATGAAGCGACCCTCAACCGTACTTCATGGATGCTGGCTTCGTGGAACTTTGGCTTGTTCTGCAAATTTTCCTGTATAGTTATAATGCACAAGCTATGGGGTGCTAGCAGGGTTTCTCGAATCCTTGATTGCCCATAAACCAATATTCTAGGACACCTGACCTCTCCGAATGCCGCACGGACTCCAAAGCCTCCCGCTACATCATGTATTCTTTGTTGGTGCAGAGCTACCTCATTCAGAGCAAGACGAATATAACACTTCAGACCCTGAATTCAGCTATTGTGGCCGACTTCAACAAACTGAGCGCAGAAGGTCTGCTGGTGGGCGAGGAGGTGCTTGGTATTTAAACCAGCCCTAAATCACAAGCCCGCGATCAAATGTTGTAGTGTATAAGACCCCAATCCTCCCTGTTCAGGTATACTACTTTATTCCTGTGGGCTTCAGAGGCGACCTGAAACAAATGGGCCAGGCCTTCAACCTCACCCGCAAGCCGGGGTCGGAGAAGGTACAGAGACCGCACATGGCAGGATATTTTTGTTTAAGGGTTTGTTCCATTGTTTGTTGGGCCTTGGGGTTTTGGCTTTCGTCATACAAAACTACATCGAAGCTATACGAACCCTCTACATAGGTGTAATATGTATAGGCTATAATCGCAGGAACTTTTGTTTGATTGTATTCCTATCCAACCCAGGTTTGCTTCTTTTGTGAGGCCAGTATGGGGCGGAAAGACTTCAGTACTGTGTATACTGATGTTTCAGAAGCAGCTGGGTGGCGGAGCACAATGCATCATGATGGCAACTGTGAGCTGCCCTGGACCGATGAGCCTGCTTTCGCGAAACTGCACTATTTCCAGCTCTCTATGCTTCGCATTGACTATATGCATACATGGCACTTGGGTGTGGCTCGTGACCTGGTGGGCTCGGCTCTGAAAATCATTGCCACCGGCAAACACTGGTTTTCCGCAAGAAATATCAATGCAAGGCTGAAGCAGATCCTTGCAGCTGCCAAGGCTTTTGGGAAACAAAAGAAGCACTACATTTCGATCAAGAAGCTCACGAAGAATGGCCTTGGATGGGATGAATGTCCTGAATTTAAGGGCTCTGCAGCCGACACGGCTGTTTTTCTTGGTTGGTTGGCGACGACACTTGTGGAAAGGCCGCCGCCGCCACCGTACGACGGCTTGCCGGGCGTTGTATGGGTTGCCAATCATACCTGCGAGTTCCTCTTTGCTTCAGGCTGCTTCTTGTCTGATGAGGCATGGGATCAAGTTCGAGTGCTGGCTCGGCTTTTTTTCCATGGATATCTGCAGCTAGCAGTGAATGCGCACGAGGCGGGAAAGCTGCTGTTCAAGACGAGGCCGAAATTTCACATTTTACAGCATCTCTTGGAAGGCCACGGTGGCAAAAGAAATCCGGCGTACGATGCCACTTTTATGGATGAGGACCATGTTCGCTGGTGCTTGAAGATGTTCAGGAAGTGCTCGCATAAAACTGCGAGCATGAATGTCCTGAAGAGACATCTGGTGACTTTGAAGACCAACCTTCGCAAATATGTGTGAAATGACCGAGATCGAGGTGACCACCGAGCCAGCGAGGGCGTCAGGGAGTGCAGGGAGTTCAGGGAGTTCTGGGTCTTGCTGTGGCTTTCGGGTGTGGGTTTCCCAACTCTCCGAACCTAACCCTCGCACCCCGAAGACCCTACAGCCCTAAAGTCGCTAAACACCCGAACGCCCTAATGTAATTGGCTCAAACTTTTTTATAATGCTCCATGTGTTCGGCTCAAGCTTCCATGCTTCTTTTCGAATTTACGATGCTCACGATGCTTTTCGGTGAAGTCCTAAACCCGAAATGGCTCAAACGTGCTCAAATGCTTGGCTCAAACTTCTGCTTAGAAGTTTCCGTGCTCACAGTATTATCGGGTGAAGTTTGTACAAGTGCAGCTGCAGCTGTACGACAATGTTTGGTGACTTCGCTTTGCACAACATAGTGTGCATCTTTTTTGTTCATACATCTTGTGTTGTTGTTCGATGATACACTTTCGTCGATTTCAAATGACCTCTATATCCCCAAATGACCCTTAAAGGTCAAATGACCCTTATATAAGGCCTGCTTTTTGAGGTAGCGAACCTTTTAAGAGACAGGCCGTCCCCAAGGCAGCAGGGTTATAAGTACCGTAGTTGGGTTATATGATTTGTGACTTTAGCTGCTTTACTTATAGCCCGAGTTACTACGTCCAGGACCCTTCAAGTAAGGCAAGGTTTCGGCCAACAACATAAAGCCATCTGCTTGCAGAAAGCTAGGATCAGACCGAGTTGGGATGAGGTAGGTCTGGGCTCCGGTGGTGAACAGAAGTTGACGATAATGGGGGCTGAAACGAAGCAAAAGGGTCCACAAAGCTAGGAAGTGACAGTCCATGACGTGATCTTGCTGCAGCGGAAGTTCGACAACCGAAGTCTGCTGCGGTGCTGCAAACAGGTGCCAACAAGCTTGCCCGAACGGGCACTGAGTGCTGCGAGTGAGGATTCAAGGGGTCAGGTTTGGTCTGGGTTGGACTTGAGGATATCGAGCTTAAATCTTGGGATGGATGCTTTGGGGATGAGGGAATGGATCGTGCCTAGGCTCCCAAAACCAAAACGTCACCTGCTGTAGTTTGACAAGCCCTCCAATCTCCAAACGGTAAGCCCTAAAACGGCAAGACCCGATTGCATTTCATGTATAGTATTGCGTGCATGGAAATATAAGTCGCTGGGTTAGCCCTTTAAACGATAAGCAAGTATGTCTAGAGCCACCATGCATGAAACCTTGTCTATCTCCTGATAATAAAAGAACCGATTCTATGCCGAACCCGCGAGAAGGCAGCCTCATCGGGAAGCTCAATGAGACTTGTGCCGTTGATCTGCAGGCGCGAGCTCTAGCAACAAAGGGGCTTCAACTAGATAGAGAGGGGTCTCTTGTAGAGCATCTAATTATCGAGTTGTCTGAGCTTTCTGCATGGCCTTATAAAGCTGTCGTAGGCTTTGTCAAGGTTTGATACAGAGGCCCTGGACATTTCACGGAGGAGACTTGGTCGGTCTCCGTAAAGTCCGAGATGGGGGCATAGAACAAGGCAGGCGGCATGGTGCTATAATCACAGCATGGTTGTAAACAACCGAACAAAACTCGGTCAGCCCACTGTGATACGTGAGGCTCAGTGGGCCCACCAAGAAGGAACTGAGGAAGTAGAGTGGATTAGCTTCGCGCAGCAGAGAATGAAGTGTAGGATCTAGGCCTCCTAAAAACAGCAGTGGTTTAGGGTGCAAGAGTTTCTAACAGGACCCTCACAAGGTACACATGCAACAACTTCCAACTTCCCGAACAAACATAAACTCGGGATGATCCCCAATCAATCACTCACTCCGTCGGTCAGTCAGTCTGTCAGTCAGGCTCATTGGCGTGAAGCCAAAGCCCTTAGTAAGCCTACATAAACCTTGGACGTTTAATCCACCCTAAACCCTCCAACACACCAACAGCAGAACCGTCAGCACCTAGCCCTAACGGAGGTCTAGCACAAACACAATCACCCGCTACAGGAATCCTCGCGGGAAGTCTTCAAGCCACCCTAAGCCCTAAACCCTTGAAGCCCTGATGGACCCTAAGCCTTAACAGGAGTCCTAAAGCCTTCAAAGGAGCCCTCACACCGCCCTAAGCCCTAAACCCCAAAAAAACCTAAACCCTAAACCCCTAAAACCCTAAACGCTAAACCCCTAAACCCCTAAACCCTAACCCCTGAACCCTGAACCCTAAACCGGTTAAACCGGTTCAAAAAAAACGCCAAGAAGGGCCTCAACCAGAGAATCCTTGAGCCGCAGACCGGGTTGGCCGGGTTCGGGGTCAATGCCATCCTTGGTTTCGGGTTTAGGGCTTAAGGGCTTAAGGGGCTTAAGGGTTTAGGGTTCAGGGTTTTGGCTTAGAGGTCTAGGGTTTGTTTAGGATCTAGGTTTTGGGGTTTAGGGTTTTATGGGATCCTTGGTTTAGGGTTTAGGGGTCCAAGGTTTACGGTTGAGGGTCTAGGGTTTGGGGTTTGTGGAAAGATCCTTTTCGTGAATGACCGATCTGTCTCCGGGAAAGCACTCGCGAACATCATTGGTTTAGGGTTTAGGGCTTAGGGTTTTGGGGATTAGTCGTTAAGGGCTTCGAGATCTTAAAGTTTTGGGGTTTAGGGTTTTAGGGTTTTAGGGCTTTTAGGGTTTAGGGGTTGTAGGGCTTTAGGGCTTTAGGGTTTAGGGTTTAGGGTTTAGGGTGTCCTTACTTCGGAGGTCAAGACGTTCTTACTGGTTTGGGCCTTTGTCTAGGGGTTCAGTTCGGGGCTTAGGGGGTGTGGAGGTTTCGGGCTTCAGGTTTGGAGGTTTCGTTTTCTAATTATGGGATTATCTTTAGGGTTTAGGGTTTAGGGTTTAGGGTTTAGGGTTTGGGCTTCAAGGGTGGGTTTAGGGGTTTCTGTAGGGGTTCTTTAGTGTTTCGGGGCTTCGGTTGATTGCGGTGACTGTTTAATTAAATCTAAAAGGGCTTTTCCGAGTTCCCTGATACATAACTCCTTAAAAATACACAGTAGTAATGCAATGCGAACTGTTCGGAGGTGACTGCAGGTACCGTAGAGTCGTAGAGGTTTGGTAAGCCCTGTCTGGAGCAGTGGAGGCTGTCTAAAGCGGCTGGCTTTCGGTTCTAGTCGTTGTGGCGCAGTATTTGCAAGCGGTAGAATAAAGTTGGTCCACAGCTTTCGGAAAGTCTGTTTTAGGGTTTGGGGTTTGTGAGTCTACAAAGCTCTCGCGATCTCTTATGCCTCAGCAAGCAGCAAAGTCAACAGTGCTACTCAATTCGATGCTTCTTTGGCTCCTGCTCTTGCCTCCAAGCATCCACCACCATGCCCCACCAGGAGGCGTGAAGATCGATACCCGCACCGGCTTCCTCAACATTGGTTTGGGGTTTAGGGGGTGGTTTCGGGTCACGACGATGGGACGACCATTCTTGAAACGCACAGAGTTTGCCTGCTCCGTGACAAAAGCTTGAGCAGCTGTAGCAGGCAAAGCACAGATCAACCCACAGACCTTCAGGACTAGATCAAACCGTGCCACCTTAAATTCTTCCAACCCGAATGCCCCACAATCTCATCCCACTGCATGGACCTGAGCCGTGTGCTAGTTATTAGATGGCTGAGACAAGCGTCTTCAGGTGTTCTAAACTTGTCGTTTAAGGCAGTCTTCTGGAAAAGTATTGGCACTCATTCAAGTTCCAACATCAAAACCTTTGAAACCAATGAGACCACCCTGTCAATCCCGTAACCTCATGAGCAAACCCAGAAAATGACAAGAGCAATAGTGATGATGATGATGACGAAAGTCATGATGACGATGCGATCAAGAATATGAATCACACCCTTCATGTCCTGCAACGATGTCCTCAAGGCCCAGCATTATCTGATCTTATCTCTGGATTTTAGTTCGTGGGCCAGGCTTTAGGGCTTTGTGTGGGCCCTATGTATGGGTTTATGGCTCAGGGTTGAACCCCAGAGGCAGAAGGAGTAAATGTCCAGGGTTTCTGGGCTCCAAGACCATGCCATGCAAGTCTTGTGCACCCTTTTTCAGCCTGCGAACAAGATCATGTTGGACCCTTGAGCTGCTGCTACTACTGCTACAGCAACAGCATATGCTACAGCTCCTGCTCCTGGGACTGCTACTGCTACTGCCACATCTACTACCACTGCGACTGCTGCTGCCACTGAAGCTACTGCTGGTACTGGGGCTACTACTGCTAATATTGCTACCACCACCACCACCACCACCACCACGACTACTACTACTACTACTACTACTACTACTACCACTACTACTACTACTACTACTACTACTACTTCTTCTTCTTCTACTTCCGCTTCTACTTCTTCTTCTACTTCCGCTTCTACTTCTACTACCACTACTACACCACTACACTACTGCTCCGACGACGGAGGCGACGACAACGATGACTACTGCCAACACCGGCGATATGGTTCTAGAGCACTAGAGCCGCCAGGACTCCACATGGGCACGCAGCGTGATGTGTCGAGGTGCTTCGCCCTCCTCCTCGAAGCGGGACTCCGTATGGTGGTTTGATTTTGAGAAGTCTTGGGGGTCGCAAGTTAGAGGTCTGCGCCCTCCCTGGAGAACGCGGTTGAGTAATTATTCTTATCGGCGATATGCGTGATTGTGTGTGAGTATAGTTACCGCATTCATAGCTAGGTTTCATGATGGTTTTGGGGGTTATGAACGTTGGACCTTAAACGCCCTGGCGAACACATAGTCTTGGAAGCACAGCTACCTCGTATGTATTGGCAGTTTGTTTCGTGGTCACCTGGGCTCATAGGGTGTCTGAAACGTGCTTTAACGGGATTTATGTTGAGGGGTACCTTAAA
This sequence comes from Symbiodinium sp. CCMP2592, assembly GCA_905221615.1. NCBI lineage: Eukaryota > Dinophyceae > Suessiales > Symbiodiniaceae > Symbiodinium > Symbiodinium sp. CCMP2592. The sequence continues at coordinate 407,538 of CAJNDT010005940.1, forward strand.
GGAATCCCTTTTCCTGGGCAGCCTGCAAATTTGGATCCACACCGATGTCTCAATTCGAGACTTCAAATCCTGCTCTGTGTTGCGCCTGCAATCTACCCAAAGCTTAGTTGCTGAGTTCATAAGCCCCCAAAAGTGTAGTCTTGTAGCTTTATAGGGGGTAATGTTATCCCCCCAAAGTGCAAAGTGTATCCCCTCAGCTACTAAGAAAGTAGTTTGAAGCCCCAGCACCCGAATAGCCAAATGATCCTTGACCCCAAACCAGTCTGCCAAACCCCACCTATGCCGTCAATACGGCTGATGGTCAAAATCCTGCATTACCCATGATAAGGAATATACCATAATTCCCGTAGTTTAGGGTCCTTAAGGTAATGCAGAATTTTTGACCATCAGCCGTATGACCCATCAAAAACAGCGGCGAAAGCTCCAAAGTGATAGGTGCTACAGGGTCTCGGTGAGCCCTATACCCAGAGAAACCAATACCCCTGACATAAGGAATATACCTCAAATCATGTTACGAAGCCCCTTACAATTTACACAAGGCATATAAGGTGGTTTGTGGATTTTTTACCATCTAGGTCAAATCATAACATTAACCCCCCTAACCTAAACCCCTAAACCCTGGGGCATGTGCCTCCTTACTTAAGGGGTCTTGGGCTCTCCGGGTAAACTCTTGGACGCCGCATTACCTGTTTGGTTTAGGGTTTAGCGGTTTAGGGTTTAGGCTTTTAACTTGGGTTCCTTCAAAAAGCTCTATAAAGGGATACTATAGGTTTCTATAGTATAGGAGCCTTACTAATTAGAATAGGGCTCCCCCCAACTGAATACTACGAAACCTACACGACGTAGTACAAACACCAAAAACACCAAAACTGGGGGAACCCTACAGCAAAGTAGGCTGTGACAGGGAGTATGCATCTAGTAAGCCCTATAGTCTTTAAACCCTAAACTCTAAACCCCGAAACCCTAAACTCTAAAACCCTAAAGCTCGTACACCATTATCACCACGGCGCGAAACCCCAAGGAACACGTATGAACCCAAACTTTTGGATACTGCCCCCCCCATACAGTAACAGTCCATAGTAGGGCTACCATTAAGGGCCTAGTTTCACTAAATTGTGAATATTATCCAACTGTTACTAAGTGAGGGCAGTATCCAACCTCAACCCTAAAGTTTACGGGCAGCCCAAGCCAAGCCCTAAGCCTGCGCTGACGCAAAGCCCTTCCTTGGCCACGCGGCCCCAGGCAAAGCCGGAGGAAGCCTTTGAGAAATGAGGGGACTTGTATGGCTCCTTAAGGCTTCCATGAAGGTTTTGTTGAGCACCTTTTTCCATCCGCCTAAAAAGTCTTAGGAATCTGGAATTCCATGAAGGTAGAGCGGTTAAGGGGGTCTAGGGTTCAGGATTTAGGGGTTTAGGGTGTAGGATTTAGGGGTTTAGGGTGTAGGGTTTAGGGCTTAGGGTTTAGGGTCGGGTTTCTAGAAATTTCAGGGTTCAGGGGTTTCGCGCTTTCGCGGTTCGGGCATGAGTGTTGTCTAGGGAGGTGGGGACCCAGAGACTCCAATATCCCTTAATTAAGGAATATACCGGTTTAGGGTTTAGGGTTTAGGGTTACCTTAAAATATACTAAGATATGATTTAAGACATATTCCTTAATTAAGGGGTATTGGAGTCTCTGGGGAAGGCATGTTCTGAGATTTCTTCGAAGACTTGCCGAAGGATTAATCACTGTTCAAGGGATGCAATCAAGACCCAGGTGACACGTGCAAAGCCGGACGGTTTCTCCTCCTCAATCTGCTGCTTGTCCCGCCACATCTTCTGCTTGTCCCTCCAGGTCTTCTCTTCCTGGGTCCTGTCCTCGTTCCGTCACCGCTTCTCCCTCCGGGTGTTGTCCTTCCCCCATCACCTGTTCTAGCTTTACGGGGTTTTGTGTTGGGCCTGGTCTTACCATCGGCATCTCGCCTAACAGTGCTCAGCCTCCCTTTGCAAAGGATTACACCCCTGTGCAAATTGCTTCCTGGAGTGTTCACCCAGCAGCCTTCACGAATCTCAGCAGAGCCACTCTTCCGATAAGCCCTGACACCAACCCCTATATCCTAAAACCCTAAAACACAAACCTTACATCCGTTCGCCGATGTGCGAAATAAGTTCGGCGACGCAGGCGGCTCTGCACGACAAGCCGTGGGAGACATGCTCATGACTCCCATAACTCCCAGACAGCTCAGCCCCAACTCCACCCCAGGGAGTTAAAGGGCTTCAGGGTTTGACATCTGTCCTGCATCCCGGAAGACCTGCGTCCTCCTCAATCGTAGTTCTTTTTTGTGGTTTACCCAACTCTAGGACCCTGACTCTAATGGTATACATGGGAGTTTCCGAAAATTAGGGGCACCTTATTTGGGGGTCCTCATAATAGGGATCCTACTATTTAGGCTACAATCTTAGGGTCCCCTATTTTCAGAGACTACCACATTGGGTTTGACATTGCATGGAACTACAACTGCAATGGAGACTCTGGACAGAGGTTTCCTGTGCTCAGCACCGTGCTGGGTTGTTCTGTCAGCCACCGAATTACTGAT
>CAJNDT010005940.1:410209-476855 GCA_905221615.1 Symbiodinium sp. CCMP2592
GTTTGGAGGACCTTTTTCCTCTTCGACAACTTCGAGCTCGACGTTCTGAGGTTTTTCTATGCAGCTTGGCCCTTCTGCTGCACATATGGGTTCTGTGAATGTAAAGAGTGTCGAGAAACGGTGTGTGTGAACAGCTGGTGCTGTGCAGGACTGGTGAAGCTGTGAAGCGGCGATGGTGCATCAAGGTCGGTACAGAATGAACAGATTCCGGTCAGAGTTTCAGAATGCCAGGGTCAGGAAACAATCGGGATTCTAGATTTGCTGTATGGCCTCTATAGAAGGTTTGGCTGCTCTGTGTTGTTTTAATTGTTCCAACGAGCAGCTTCTGTGCAGGATGCCTCGGCCGGCAAAGTACAAGCCGAAGATCTGCAGGGTCACACGTGATCCAGATGATGACTCAGGCGCCAGTCGGCGGCTTCATGCAATGTACGTGTTTTTGCAGGAGCATGGAACTGAAGCAGTGCAGTGAGTGCTTGCGCATTATGCAGGATAAGATTGGCGAGTGCTTCAGTTTTTTTGTTCGAGCTCCGCATGTGTCAGATGCCAGATCATGCCCTGCAGACCTAAACAAAAGCTAGGGTTCCCGAGGTCCTGACCTCGGGCATTGCAAATTTCCTGTGCACTGGGGTTCGCCTTTTGCTAGCCATGGCTGCTGTGATTCCTGAAAAGGTTCATTTTGAACCAGGCTCTGAGGCTGTACGTGTCTCGGAGGAGCTGAGCAAGGAGCCGTCCCTCATTTCGGCACCTTTGAAGAATTATATTATATATATACATGTTGTTTTGCGTGAGTTCTTGCAGCTCAATATTTGCAATCTGAGGCAGGCTTGAACATGGTGATCGACCCATCGGGCAAGCTGCTCACAAAAAGGAAGGTGGTTTCACGCAAAGATTGCATCGCCAACCCGAGAGTGCCCCATCTGAATATATCATGGGATATGGAATGTAGTGCACACAGATCAAAGCTTGTTGCTCAACATACTAAGGTCATTGCTGCAGCAGTGAGAGGACAGCTGAAGTCGCGCAAGCGCCAGAGCGCTTATATATACAGCGATGCGATACTGCATTTTGTGAACAACAACAAGATCTTGCCTAAAGGTGTGCTCATAAGTGCACCTGCCGTCCAGAACTGGGCCTGTCGAACTGGCCAAGCAATCCGGAAGCTTGCGGCTGGTCTTACAGCTAGAGTGGGATTTGTTCCGATCGAAATGGGTTCCTTTGCCTGTCTGTAGCCGAGGTGACCAAGTTCAAGCACCTTGCCCGTCGAGCAAGGAGTTCCCATCAGGCCCAGCTCCGGGAATTGAAGGCTGAGCTGGCTGGATACCTGGATGGTGAGGAGTCTGGGCTTGTGATTTCTATACTTGTGCACTTGGCCCACGCATGACGGTGTGCAGCCACATTAGCAATCCAGCACGCAAAGGATTCTGAGTCGGAGGGTGAGGAGGACAGCCAATCACCTGAAGATGAAGATGCTGCTCTGTCTTCTTTGGCCGAGCACGACGATGCAGCTTCTTCCCAATATTTGTTCAGTGGGATGTCTCTTTGTGTTGCCATTTGCACTCCAATGAACACAAGGTTGAGAGCTCCAGCTCGGTGGTGACCCCGCCGCTCCATATCCCAGCTTTGACTGGTGAGATGCAGAGCCTTTTCGTGGAATAGTTAGTTTTAGGTGGATGCTGGCATGCTGCCTTGAACAGTCCGAGTGTTGTCTTCATCAGCTTGAACAATGCTATATCCGAGGATGGTCTTGGCCAGGCTGCAAGCCAAGTGTGCCAAGCAGGAGCCTGCTGCGGCATCGACGGCAGAAGCTGCGGACCCCAAAGCAGTTTCGAAAAATAAGAAGCCCAAGAAAGGTGTCCAGAAGGATATTGAGGAGAAGATGCTTCCCGAGAAGGCTTCTTGTCTGATGTGTATTCAATATTGGGGGGATGCCTGTTGTGATTTCAATTTGCTAAATATAGAGACTGCAGGTTCTGGATAGCCTTCGGACCTTGATACCTTCGGAGCCCGCAAAGCCGTTCCTGCCCAGTGTACAGTTGCTCGGTTGCATTTTCAATAGTGTTGTGCTCCATGTCAATTTCAAGAACTGTGTTGATGTTGCTGTTGGGTTGCTTGCGGGTGGGTCGTCATTTTGCAGTCGAGCTAGGTGGGCCAAAGATGATGAGGGCGGTGCTGCAAATGGACCCGGCGATGGCGATGAGGAGGATCCTGACGGGCATAAGAAGGCCAAAGCCTCCAAAAAGCCCAAAGCGAAGAAGGCCCAGGACTCCAAGAATTGCACAGCTTCAAAGGTTCAGGCGAAGAAGGACCCCAAGAAGGAGAAACAAGATCCCAGCACAGATAAGAAGGGCGAGGAAACCGAGGCCATGCAGCGCATGAAGAGGACGATGACGTCGGATTGTGCATATGTGCCTGGATCCTACAAAGAAGCTCGCTTAAGGTTTATTGCAAGGAAGCGCGACCGGGGCTTCTCATGGAAGGAAGCTTGTCAAAAGTGGAATCAGAGCTCTGCAAGGGCTTCCTGGCTGGAAGGCTTATCGCAGAACGAATTGAAGCGACGACGCTTCATTTAGCTTTCAGGCTCTGCAGCTTTAATCCATGTGCAAATTTCTGCAGTGTAAATTCTGGTCTACAATTCGAAATGCACCTGAGACAACCTGAGACCAGCTGCAAGTGCCCGGCATCATTCAAAGCCTGAAATCGCTTTCTGTGTATCATACCAAATTGAGCCTGTCATGTTCTGCATTCAAACTCTCTTTCTGTGCACAGGGCTCCAGGCTGCTACGCTTTAGATCACAGCTGGGGCCACCAGTGGCCATGGTCGTAGCAGAGCTGTTACGATGGGGTGCCCCGCTGCAATTGATCATGTGTGTGGTGCTCCTGGCCTTTCACGAAAAGGCCCTACAAAATGAGGACTGCTTCTATGATGCATTCTGCCACGTCTCCCATCTAGATTATAAGATATTTACCAGAATTCCGATGAGCCCGCACAGGACCTTGATTTCTTGCACCTTTTCTCTGGCTGCGATTCTATCGGCGCCAGCTTCCGCACCGAACCTGGGATTGTCAGGAGGAGTCTTTCGAATCCGAAATCAACCGAAGATCTATTCCCTCAGGATCTGGGTCTGATTGGAACATCCCTGGATTTGGAAACTGATCCGATGGGCCATGATTTGATGAGCATATCTGGCTTCCTGTGACTAGACTAGACTGAAAGCTGTGAAGTGAGTCTACATGTGTGTTGGGGAGCCTGGACCTGTGTTCTCACTATAAGGACGGCCCTGAATGAAGCTCGTCGTCTCAAGATGGATACAGGCCTCTGTGTCATTGGCCTCCCATGTGCATCTTACTCAGTGATGTGGCTTGGTGCAATGTTTTAGGGGTTTGTGCTTAGTGCATGCCAATATGCAATCTATATACGGTGTATGTCTGCCTTTCTCTGAGGTCAAGAAGCACTTCCGGGAGAAATCATATCACGCCGAAGGGCAACGAGGGCTACGGTTTCGTGCATGTGGGGAATGTTTTGCTGGTACGAGTAGCGATGATTATCCTGGTCATTTGTGCTCGTAATGGACGATGGGTTTTGGAGCAGCCCTCGCAGACATGTCTTGTGGACCACCCGGCATTTCAATGGCTGCTGGAAAGAGCCCCTGCTACTAGGCATGCCTACAGTCCTCGATGAATATGCAATACAATGTGTTCATTCTAATGCCTGTTTACAACCCCACCAACTCGGACAAGGTCTTCAAGGGCTTCTTCTACATGATTCGATTCGGCAGCCCTTCGCTGAAGAGGCACATGCTGCTGTCGAATTGGCAAGGCTTGGTTGAAGCCTTGGTGGCCAGAGCAGGATATCTGAGTGTAGAGGAGAGAACAAAGATGAAGACAATAAAGCTTGCAGTGCACTCGCAGAGTAGAAGTGCACATGGGCGAAGTGTGAAGAAGAAGTTCACTGGCTTGCCCAAGCTGCTCAAAGATTCCCAGTGACTAGGCTGTGTGTGATCAGGATTGTCATGCTAGCATGATTGACCGTGGCAGGTGAAATGATTTATATGTGTCCTTGCAAGCTTAGGCAATACACGGAAAAGTTCGCGAGGGCCCTTGCTACGCACTACAGGCTGAACCATGCTGCTTCCAAACCGCAAAGAGAGCTTCTTGTTGCTTCCGATGCGGGCATCCACCATAATTCTTTATGTGCCAAGGATCAGATGCCAGGACCTCGTTGTCACACCGATGTGGACCTTGGCAAATCGGATTATGAATTATTTTCCGACCGGTTGTCTGCTGGTGCCTGGAGCTGCCCGGTGAGCCTGGAGGCCTCTAGGCTCAATACTTGAAAAAGCTGTGATTCTGATATATCGTCTATGCTTAATTAATCATCCCAGGCTGGACTACCGGAATGCGGCCACTACCTCCTCCGGTCCAAAGACGTGGTTCTGAAAGGCCAATGGGAACCTCGGCCTTTATTATAATTGCAGGTACGTTTCAGCAAAACAGCAGATGTGACATGCCCGCTCAGTTCCGGATCAAGAATAGCTGTGCCCTGTCGATCCCCCTTTTCGATCTTTGTGCTACCATGAAGCCGTCGTCGAAGCACATGCCACAGAAGCCAGAAGCAGCGGCAACAGCGGCAACGGTGGCAGCAGCGGCAGCATCCTCCTCGGGCAAGGAGGACAAGGAAGTCGTTGCAGTAAAGAGTGAGCCGCTAGAAGAGGATGTGCAGAGTGAGACCGCGGAGCTCCGAAGGAAGCGCATTGTTATGGAGATTCTGGCGGAGAAGGACAAGGGTAAGACTCAGTCCAGTGAAAAAGTGGAGGCCAAGGCACGACGTCGTCGCAGATCTCGGTCGCCATCCAATGCCTCGACTTTGGTCCTCGGCTCCGCAGTGTACGCTTCCAGCAGCAGTGCATCAGACGACGACAAATAGTGCGCACCCGGCCCACATGTGCAAGCTTTGGTGCAGGAAAAAGCCGGCTTCTCCAATTAGCTTTGCAGCAGTGCATGCAGCCATCCACGAGACAACTGCAACTCTAAACCTGGACCCTTTAAGTCAGCCCAAAGCTCAGGATTGTCTCCGAGATCGATTGAAGTGCCTTGGCTGAGTCGGATTGCACTATACATATCTGCACTGTGTGAGTGCTCTCTTCTTTTTTGCCTCCTCGCTCCGCTCCGCTCCGCTCCGCTTCGCCTCTTCCTCTCCTCTCCTCTCCTCTCCTCTCCTCTCCTCTCCTCTCCTCTCCTCTCCTCTCCGCTCTGCTCCGCTCCGCTCCGCTCCGCTCCGCTCCTCTCCTCTCCTCTCCTCTCCTCTCCTCTCCTCTCCTCTCCTCTCCTCTCCTCTCCTCTCCTCTCCTCTCCTCTCCTCTCCTCTCCTCTCCTCTCGAGCCTCTCCTCTCCTCTCTTCTCCTCTCCTCTCCTCTCCTCTCCTCTCCTCTCCTCTCCTCTCCTCTCGAGCCTCTCCTGTCCTCTCTCCCCTCCTTGCCTCGCATCGTCTCCTCCTCCTCCCCTCCTCCCCTCCCCTCCTCCCCTCCTCCCCTCCTCCCCTCCTCCCCTCTCCCTCCTCTCAAAAATGCCTCAAAGCAACCCCCCTCTCCCGGGCCGGAAGAGGGGGGTTGCTTTTCGGGAGTTTTGTAAAAATGCCTCAAAGCAACCCCCCTCTCCCGGGCCGGGAGAGGGGGGTTGCTTTTCGGGAGTTTTGTAGCGGTGTGGGTGTGGGTGGGTGTGGGTCTCTTTCTCTCCCTCTCCCTCTCCCTCCTCTCCGCTCCTCTCGCCTCCAACCACAGTCAAAAGCTGCAAAACCAACAAGAGCAACAGCCTTCCACGAAAAACCACGAAACGCGCACCATCAATTGCAAAACCATAGAAAAGCGCAGAAAAGCGCAGAAAAGCGCACGAAACCCATTGGAAAACACCAAAAAAGCGCAGAAAAGCGCAAAAAAGCGCAAAAAAGCGCAGAAGTCCACGAGACCTCGGGAACACAATGAATTTCACGAAAACACACCAAAACGCATCGACATAGCTCGATCTGAGGCTTCTTTGCAAGAGTTCCCGGGACCGAACACAGCCTTCAGAAGCTGTGCCATGATTGCATTTAAATTTATGTTTCGGGGGTTCGAACTTTGCAGACCAGCCCCGTGTCGCCCATGCAGCGAGGACATTGCTGCTGGCATCGGCCCGTTTGCAGCTGGAATCCTCAATTAGATGGTCGGCTTGTATAGTCCGGCTGTTTGTGTGGAATTCCCATGCACAATCCCTGCATTCAATTGTCCCTCATTATACCTAGCTAGCTGTATACATATATAGATCGAGTTATAGAGCTGCTTTGCTTGGATTGGGGCAATGCCACTAATTCGGACTAGCTAGGATCTTTCAATCCACAGCAAAAGTCGTCGCGTGGAAAATGTGCCAATGTACGTTAAATCCAGGCCACTTGACCGTTAAATCGCGTGGAGTCTGTGCTTTTTACAAATCTATAGCATCGAACACTGCCGCGAAGCCGTCTATAGCTCCCTGCAGAAGGCAGGAAGATCTTTTAGTCAGCTCTATCATGAAGGCCACGAAACAGGCTCTGGATCGTGGCTTGAAGTACAAGGAAGCATTGCGGGATCACAAAACAGCTGCACCTTCCAGTTCCTCCAAATGGAGGCCCCCCAGCATCCCACTTACAACGCCAGTGGGAGTGGCGGATATGACATTGGGTGACATGATGAAGAAAGAGAAGCTCAGCTACCCTGATGCCGTTACTGTTTTCCTTGCTTTCAATGAGTCCCTGGCGAAGAAGCCTTCCAAGAAGCCCAAGAAAGCCGAGAAAGCCAACACGAACTCCTCAGCAGGTGAGTCAGCAGCCCCGGCCGAAGCCGATGAACCCCAGCCGAAGCGCAAGAAGACCAAAGCCGAGGAAGCCGATAAGAAATCCGGAAAGCAGCCCCCAGCCAAGGAAGCCGGTAAGAAATCCAGAAAGCAGCCCCCGTCTGAAGCTCCAGTCGATTCTGTGGACACTGGCAAGAGAAGCTCTGTGGCTCCGAAAGCCAAAGCTTCTAAAGCCAAGGCTCCTCCACCATTGAAGCGCAAAGGAGCTTTTGTGCATGAACCTGAGGCTGAGGTGCTCGAGGCGCCGTCCAAGCGACTGAGAGGTAAGACTGGTGCAGCAAACCAGATCCCCGAAGACACACAAGCAGACCAGATCCCCGAAGACGCAGAAGCAGACCAGATCCCCGAAGACGCAGAAGCAGACCAGATCCCCGAGAACCCCAACCCGGAGGAAGACGACGAGGACAGTGCCCTTTTCAAGGATTGGGATGAGCTCTGCTATGAGTACGACCTATGGAGACAAGGACTTCCTCAACAGAGTGAGCTGGACGCTGCTTTGAAGGCTCACAGAAATTCTGCTCCCGTGACTCCTGTGCCAGCAGTTAAGTCGGGGCCGGATGCACAGTGCCTGCTGGCACTGCCTGGGCCGGAGCCGCCCCGTGGTGATGCGAATGATAGCCAAGTGTGCTTTGATTGCAATGTATACATGATGTCTCACATACTCAACTTCCGTTGCGATCAATTTAATCACATGCACAATCGCGTCTGAGGTCTGGTAGTACCTTTGTGGACAGTCAAGCCAGGCTGCACGCAAGCCGCCTCACCAACAAGGACCGCCAGGACTCCCAGACGAATCTCAGCGATCTCGGGCCCTCGGCAAGCCAAGTTGCAAGTGCACTTGACATGAGCGTGCTGTTGCAGCGTGTGCAGCAGTTGGAACTGGAAAAGGCCGAACTTCAGTCGCAGCTCAGCAGCGACTCGAAAAGTACCACTTCGGAAACAAAGGACCCCGTGCCCGAAGACGCTTCGAAAGAACCCGCTGCATCAAAGCCTGTGGCTACGCCTGTCAGGGCCAAGGTGCATGTGTTCCACGATTCGCCGTCGCCTGCCCCAGCGAACCATGCTCTTCCCGCCTGTCTGAACGACTTAAAGATCAAGACTCAAGCCCAGCCGGTTCCAAGACCAACGGAGATGCCAACGGATGGGTCAGATGTCAAGCTGGAGGAGCCGTCTGAGAGGATTTCATCTGCTACGCACCGAAAAGAATATGCCAAACTCGCCGCTTTGCTGAATAGATCCCTGAATATTTCTCCCCCGACAAGCATTAGAAGGTGTGCCTATTATATCTGCTAAGAACCGATTGCACGATGCTGGAGCACTGGCCAACTACCCGAGCATGCTGGCGTTGCAGGAGGGCACCCTGGATGTCGCTCGCCAAATTATATCTTGGCCTGACTACTTTAGCCTAATTCAACAACATTATATCTGTATTGACACTTCATCTAAACTCGATTAGGTTTTTTCTAATTTCCTACTTTATGGCATAGTTCAACTTTAGCAGAGAGTCAGAGAGACATAGGGTGAGTGCCGAGAGCAAGAGAGAGAGAGAGAGAGAGAGACAGAGAGAGGTCTACTTAAGTGTGTGTGTGTGTGTGGGTGGGTGCAAGTGTCTGTGTTTGTGTGTGTCGTGATCGACCAACATGGCTCGAATGATCGGTGGTTGTGCTGAGGAGAAGCGCAAGCTGTTGCGCAACTGGGTGCTTTCGGGCCAGAACTTGCAGGCTTGCGAGAGCGCCATCGAGGTTTCGCAGGAGTCCGGTGTGCGTGGCGAGAAAGTCTGGATGCAGATCCCTGTGAAGAACATGCACAGAAAGCCCCACTACTTTAGCGAGTACTTCGGCAGCAAATTATAACGATTCGCTCAAGCTCTACATTCTGTCTCCTTTCACCATGTTTGCAATCTGCAGCTAAGGCAGAAAATACAACACATAATTGCAACGCAAGTGGGGGAACGTGATGAACAAGCGCCAGATTCTCTTCCTGACACCTTATACTGGTGTATAGTGGGCCGCACCCAGGTGGAAAGCACCGAGTACAGGAGCACGGCTTGCATTGGATGTTTAGCATGAACATGTGCAGGCCTGCTTGTTGTATTCTGTCTAGTCACTGAAGGCTGAAGCAGAACTTCAAAGCGAACTGTCGTCCGGGATCACAATTCTTTGATGCTCCTATTCCTGGTGCCGATCCGGGCCTCCTCAATAAGAAGGCTGCCACGACCCAGCAAGCACCGCTGAAGGCCGATGTCCTGAGGGCTTTCGACAAGCGCAAGGACGAGTTGAGTCAGCTCGCACTGCAGGAGGCAAGTGGAGCAGGTGGGGACCGAATATTTCAAGTGTTACCCAAACCTCGAGATATTGTAACATTCCACAAAGACCATAGCACCCGAAGATAGACCGAGAGAGAGAGAGAGAGAGAGAGTGAGAGACAGCGAGATATGGTTTTGATATGTTTTGATTCCATATCTAGGGGCCTACATCCTGAACCCAGTGAGGTGCTGGACGCAATCAGAGACGGCCGGCAGCGAAAGCCACGTCACGACGAGCGGGGTCGGTTGCAGGATCTACGGCGACCACTGTTAAAGCAAGCTCCTTGATCAATGAGGTTTTCAAGTGCTCCAAAGACAAGCATGCAAAGTGGTGCTGCTAGGTTGCACTTTAAGATTCTCTTGCATTGTCGTTGTCATAGTCAGTGGCGGTGTTCTGGTTGTCAAATGCAAGGCAAGGAGCTCAAGAAGAGTGTGAATGGCATCACGGACCTGATCTTTGATATGGGGGATGCTTCTGATGATGATTCCCAGAGGCTGCTCAAGGACCTCAAGGGTCACAAGAAGAGGCTCGAAATGCTCGCGAGGAAGCAACCAGTCTAAATTAGCTGATTTCTACCCCATATCCACACCTTCATGTCATCTTGATTGCACCGAGGTTCAACAAATTGGACCCAGATGCCCAAGCCGAGGAAATGGATGGCCAGTGCGACGCTATCCACGATGAAGTTTCCTTGGATATCGATGAGTGTTGTGTTTTGGTTTGTCGATTGCGACTTTTTTCTTTGGGCTTAGTGTGCTTCGGGTGCTTGGGAGCCAAGGTTCAAAAGCTTTCTTTGTGCAAAGGGCAAATCAAAGGCCTGCTGAAGGAGCTCCAGAAGAGGGCTGCCTGATATGATTCTCCGGGTGATTGCTGGTGCATATCGTTACGAACTTAAAACTCTGCTGCCCCAAATCCTGTTACTGCCTGGGCCCTTTTACGATGTCTATCTTCGCAGTGCACCGGTGATAGCAATGAGGATGTGGTCTCTACCCAGGAACCACATCGTTTCCTTCGAAGAGTTACAATGTATGTGGTCGTGCATTTGCTGATTATATAGAGCAGCACTGAAGATCGCAGATTTCGGGATGTTGATAGAAGTTGGGGCCTACGGTTTCATTGATCCTTCCGGCACTTATATAATCCTTACTACTTAGCAGGGTCTTGGGCTCGTCAATGTGTACGACTTGCATATGTGGGATCCTCTTGCTAGGGGAACCTCTGCAAAACTTTGCGGAGAACCTCCATAGCGCAAGGGGCTACCGGGGCTTGGAGTGTGAGGCCGTGCACCAAACAGGTGCAGGATGCTCCACATGCCAATTTGCCGCTTGCATTTGTAGTTATGGCTGCATGCAGGCAATCTCGAACCAAGCAAAGCGTTGGGGCCAAAACAATCCTTTCGAAAGCTCTATACTGACTACTGCGAGCATCCCGCTTGGTCTCCAATCCCCAAATCCGATCAAGTGCGACGTGTGCAGGTGCCAAGAAGGCTGCCGAGCCGCCGAAGGTGGCTGATGTCCTCGATGAGAAGCGCCTTGATTTTGAATACCCAAATCCATAACCCCAAACTCCATATGTCCATACACCTGTAATTCTTCATTGCATGATTCAAATTAAAAGCCCACTTAGACCGAAACTAGAATCCGAAAGCTCCCTGCCCAAGGCTGGTTCGAGCTACGTGTGCTGGTGACACGACTTTGACAGTGGCCTGTGACTTGGGTGACTTGCCAATATTGCTGGGGTTCTATAGTTGTAACACAACCCGCCGAATATAAGCACGGTATCCCTCTATATACATATAGATAGCAAATAAATCCCAAATCCCAAACCACAGCTTAAGGAGATGCCTACGGGTCTCGGCTATTGGATGGATACAGCAGCAGGCCTCTACGAGAGGCCGAGTTTCATTCGCGACTGTCTGGAACTGGGCTGGCTTTCGACTGTGAGCTGACGTGGATTAATGCTCCAGCAACACAAAACGAGGAAGAAGAGACCATAGAAGCCTTCCCAATTATTCTTCCTTCCAACCTTGCTTCTCGATTACATTAGCAGTTCTTCCAACTTTAGTTGTGACGGCCATCAAATGCTGAACCGCTGAACACACATAAAAGCTAATATAACCCAAGAACCTGATCCAAGGCACGGTGCCTTGTGCAAGAGGGGTTCTTGAACACGATGATCCCGGACAGAGCTGCCCTGGAGGAGTACTGGGACCAAACATTGCAGGAATTGTATATTCCTGTGTTGGATGGCCGCCCTGATTTGTACCGTCGGGCCATTCCTATAATGATCTGGGGTGATGAAGCGACCCTCAACCGTACTTCATGGATGCTGGCTTCGTGGAACTTTGGCTTGTTCTGCAAATTTTCCTGTATAGTTATAATGCACAAGCTATGGGGTGCTAGCAGGGTTTCTCGAATCCTTGATTGCCCATAAACCAATATTCTAGGACACCTGACCTCTCCGAATGCCGCACGGACTCCAAAGCCTCCCGCTACATCATGTATTCTTTGTTGGTGCAGAGCTACCTCATTCAGAGCAAGACGAATATAACACTTCAGACCCTGAATTCAGCTATTGTGGCCGACTTCAACAAACTGAGCGCAGAAGGTCTGCTGGTGGGCGAGGAGGTGCTTGGTATTTAAACCAGCCCTAAATCACAAGCCCGCGATCTCAGCAAATGTTGTAGTGTATAAGACCCCAATCCTCCCTGTTCAGGTATACTACTTTATTCCTGTGGGCTTCAGAGGCGACCTGAAACAAATGGGCCAGGCCTTCAACCTCACCCGCAAGCCGGGGTCGGAGAAGGTACAGAGACCGCACATGGCAGGATATTTTTGTTTAAGGGTTTGTTCCATTGTTTGTTGGGCCTTGGGGTTTTGGCTTTCGTCATACAAAACTACATCGAAGCTATACGAACCCTCTACATAGGTGTAATATGTATAGGCTATAATCGCAGGAACTTTTGTTTGATTGTATTCCTATCCAACCCAGGTTTGCTTCTTTTGTGAGGCCAGTATGGGGCGGAAAGACTTCAGTACTGTGTATACTGATGTTTCAGAAGCAGCTGGGTGGCGGAGCACAATGCATCATGATGGCAACTGTGAGCTGCCCTGGACCGATGAGCCTGCTTTCGCGAAACTGCACTATTTCCAGCTCTCTATGCTTCGCATTGACTATATGCATACATGGCACTTGGGTGTGGCTCGTGACCTGGTGGGCTCGGCTCTGAAAATCATTGCCACCGGCAAACACTGGTTTTCCGCAAGAAATATCAATGCAAGGCTGAAGCAGATCCTTGCAGCTGCCAAGGCTTTTGGGAAACAAAAGAAGCACTACATTTCGATCAAGAAGCTCACGAAGAATGGCCTTGGATGGGATGAATGTCCTGAATTTAAGGGCTCTGCAGCCGACACGGCTGTTTTTCTTGGTTGGTTGGCGACGACACTTGTGGAAAGGCCGCCGCCGCCACCGTACGACGGCTTGCCGGGCGTTGTATGGGTTGCCAATCATACCTGCGAGTTCCTCTTTGCTTCAGGCTGCTTCTTGTCTGATGGGGCATGGGATCAAGTTCGAGTGCTGGCTCGGCTTTTTTCCATGGATATCTGCAGCTAGCAGTGAATGCGCACGAGGCGGGAAAGCTGCTGTTCAAGACGAGGCCGAAATTTCACATTTTACAGCATCTCTTGGAAGGCCACGGTGGCAAAAGAAATCCGGCGTACGATGCCACTTTTATGGATGAGGACCATGTTCGCTGGTGCTTGAAGATGTTCAGGAAGTGCTCGCATAAAACTGCGAGCATGAATGTCCTGAAGAGACATCTGGTGACTTTGAAGACCAACCTTCGCAAATATGTGTGAAATGACCGAGATCGAGGTGACCACCGAGCCAGCGAGGGCTTCAGGGAGTGCAGGGAGTTCAGGGAGTTCTGGGTCTTGCTGTGGCTTTCGGGTGTGGGTTTCCCAACTCTCCGAACCTAACCCTCGCACCCCGAAGACCCTACAGCCCTAAAGTCGCTAAACACCCGAACGCCCTAATGTAATTGGCTCAAACTTTTTTATAATGCTCCATGTGTTCGGCTCAAGCTTCCATGCTTCTTTTCGACTTTACGATGCTCACGATGCTTTTCGGTGAAGTCCTAAACCCGAAATGGCTCAAACGTGCTCAAATGCTTGGCTCAAACTTCTGCTTAGAAGTTTCCGTGCTCACAGTATTATCGGGTGAAGTTTGTACAAGTGCAGCTGCAGCTGTACGACAATGTTTGGTGACTTCGCTTTGCACAACATAGTGTGCATCTTTTTTGTTCATACATCTTGTGTTGTTGTTCGATGATACACTTTCGTCGATTTCAAATGACCTCTATATCCCCAAATGACCCTTAAAGGTCAAATGACCCTTATATAAGGCCTGCTTTTTGAGGTAGCGAACCTTTTAAGAGACAGGCCGTCCCCAAGGTAAGCAGGCTGAGTTGCCGCGTGACCGTGTCGAGCTGAGCCGACATCGCAGCCTCCGTAGCGGCAGTAGAGGAGCTCACAGCCTGGTCGGAAGAAGGACGGCAAGTGGGCGCGGACCTTCTAGGTGGTTCGCGTGCTTCCGGCGAACGAGTCACCAGCGAGCTCACTCGGATCGCAGATTCCATGGTTGGTCCACGGCAAATGTCATATTCGAATTGGGGCACCCAACAAGACTCAGGCGGAGAGTCCCACGTGGAGAAACCGGAGCCACTGGGCTGGGACATTCGGACCAGTGAAATAATGGCACCATGTGGGGGCACCGGGAGCTGTGTGCCATATTGAAAGACACGGCCGCAGTGGTGAACGCCAAAGGCACCCTTCAGAAAATGCTCTCCCCCGAAAGCTTCCGCAGCCTGCTGAGCGATGAACTGCCAATCGAAGCCCGGAACAACTACAGCAACCACAACGCCACGCCCGCGGAAATGGAGCAACCAGAACGGAGTAGGCGGCGCAACCCCGGAAGGCAGGTGCAGCAAGTGAGCAACCCGTTTAACAGTGCGAGGTGTAGTCCAGACAAAGTCTCCCTCCGCGACAACACCCCGATTAGTAAGAGCCACCCAAGCAGCAAGCTGAGTAGGGTCTGGGCTGTCCGAGTATGGCAGCTCTACCGGAGCACATAACGTGTGTGTCCAAATGCGCATTGTCTCCGGTGCAGGTGTTGGCTGAGCCCCCTGCAGGCTGGCGCTGTGGCGGGGATCTCCCGAACGGCAAGACTGTTCTGTTGCCCGGCTGAAGTCGGCATGCCCCAGCAACCAACACTCCAAAGGAGAACCCATATAATTTGCCGCTGGAGCGACCGAGAACCTCCCGAGGGCACGCCAGAGCCGGCACTACCTATTGCGATTTCAGCCAGCACAAGCCCACCAGCCGTAAGATGGCCGACCACTCGAGACAGGGGTCCGCCCACGTACGCTCGAGCCCCTTGTGGCATCGAAGACATTCTGGCGACTTCCGAAGAGGTAATGAGCCCGGACACCTGACCATGCGAATTAAGTGTGACGGGTATACGGTCACTACCTTCATACCACAGGGCGACAGGTCGAAGGAGTTCCCGGGCAAGCCCGTCGCGCACTATCCACCAGATGATGCTGCCAATGGGGATGGACAGAACTTCGATGACAGAGGCCTGCGAATCGAAAGCGATGTGCATGCGATGCTCAGAGGCGCGGTGGCCTGCCGCCGCTAACAAATACGCCAGTTGGCCTGCTGTGACCCTTTTAGGCACTTCAAACAGAGTGGGCCCCCCAAGAGGCGTCCATACTATGACCTGAGCGGTGTCGTAGGGAGCAAACTGAGCCACCTGCTGGCGCAGGCCCTCCACCGAAATTGCGAAATGTGTGTATCGACATGCAATCTCATGACACCAAGAGGAACAGCTGCCGACTTCATCCTCAGACCCGATGGCCAGCACAGAAGAATTAGAGTCAGACTCCGGCATGGAGGGTGGCCTCCGATTGCGAGCCGATCGTGCAGGAATGTTGGCAGAGGCCAAAATGACCCATAGACAAAGCCCTTGCGTGCTAAGTGGCCTAGGCAACGCCATGGAGAGCAAGAGCAGTATGGGACGGGCGTGCTGTCCTTCAGAAGTGACTGCCTCATTAAAGCATGCTGCAGTTGAGTCGGCGTCGTGCTGCCCCTCATATTCATAAGCACAAGTAGTCAAGCTCGGGTCTCGCCCATCAATAAGAAGGTGACCGCAATTGCCGGCTAGAGAGCTGAGATCAGCAGGCCAAGTCCACGAACTCTCATCACTGTGAAGGCTGCTGCCAGGCAGGTCCCAGGAAGTAAGTCCCGCAATGTTGGACACATGCTGCCAAGTAACTTCTTCAGTGCAGGCCCCGTACACCCAATGTCCGATCCTGACGGCCCACAACCTGTAACCATATCTACATGGGATGGTGCAGTGAGTGCCCATGTGGGGGCACTCAAGGTGTAAGAGAGTGCCACTGAACTGAAGTGAAGGGGTGGGTGAGCAGCCCTTAGCACTGGTGCGGAGGGGAAGCGAGGCAGAGAAGACCGGTGAAGCTGCGGCAGGCCAGATTCGTGGAGCAGTCTGAGTGGCAACATCGCGTCGACCGAATTCCATGTGGTGTGGAACCTCGTGCGGTGCGCCAAAGTCGAAGTCAGGAATAACAATGGGAACCTCAGCATCCCAAACCAGACTCCAACCAAAGTCATGGGCCCGGCCGAAATCAAGCCCGAGCTGAAAGGTATGAACTTGGAAACCTGCATTTGTACCGGTTGTTGAGGCAGCAGAGTGTCGCAGGATAATAGGTCCCCGAGCCAATACCCCCTTCCAAAACCGACCGAAGGTGGGATCATGTTCGAGAAAGCGGCAGGACAGGGACCGTGCTCCAGGGGTGTCCCAAGTGCAAACAATCGGATCCCCTTCGAGGTCCTCAATATCTGTCAGCACCACGGTGACCGTGCTACATCCAACCCGCGGCAGACAGAACAGATCAACCGCGGGTCTGCGGAGCGGGACGCGGTGGAGGTCAACCCCTTCACAGCGAGAGTGGCCCCACAGCTGCTGGATTGTCCGATGCAGAAAAGGGACATCGAAATTCCTGGGCATTTGCACGCATGTGAGTTGCGAATCGGCAGCAGTAATATATACCCGAACACTATCCTCAAGCCACCTAGCTGCCTGGGAACCTGTGGCCGGAATAGAGATGGAGCCAACATCCTCACGGAGCACTTCGCCGTCTTCGTAGGCCCGGAGGACATCGCCATGACGAACCCCACGTCCAGGCTGAACTTCCAGGCGGTAGGTAGATCCTGGGGCAAAGGTCTTGAGGATCGAAAGAGCGGACAAACCCGGTGTGCTGAGCGACACGTCCACACACATGAGGTGACCGCCAGTATCAAGCAACACCGTAAGGTAGTTTCGGTCCCGAGGGGGCGCCACAAAGCGAACGCATCTGCCAATAGGGTGTGGTGACGCTAATATGGCAGGCACCTCTGCCAAGGCGACCCGAGCACTGTTGCAGTAGTTCTTTGAAATGGTGGAACGGACGGTCGCCCTGCAGAAAGAATCGAAATTCACTCGCCGGACTGGCAACTGAGACACAGTAGGCCTGCGAGTGTCCTCCAAGGGCTCCGCTGGCAGAAGCCCATGAAAGCCTCGTAAGGGAGTCGGGGTGGGACAAACGAGAAACGAGTCTCATGTGTGCTTGGACATCCGCAAATCCGAGGGAGATCGGGCTTAGCATAGAGTCCTGTTCCTGATTAACCTGAATAGGGACACCCTCCTGGAATCCGGGAGCCATGGAGGCAGCAGCAACCAAACTAGCCCACAGGAGCCCTTGGACAGGTCCAAATCTACCCCTGCCAGGAAACCGAGACTAATACCCCAAGCTACACACGAACGATGCGTACCTGAGACCTCAGCAGGCGATGGTGTGTCGCCATTAGGCGCTGCCTCATCTTCCGAGTCGCTCGCGACCAACGCAGAAGAACGGTACCCTGCTGCAACATTGGTTCTGCGAGGCACAACCACCAAAGGTAGGGGTGGGGAGCCCTGAAGCACAACAAAGGGATTGACGATGCTCTCACGATGAAGTACCTGCAAGGTACCTGCCATCATCTGCGAGGTGAGCGGCCGACGACTGTCCGGAGTTCCCGCACGACTGACAGCAACCTGGATGCGCATGGCCGGGGTGTCGTAAAGGCTAGCCCCGAAAACGTGCAGAGCCCCTCCCAACGGCCGGAGGTCGACAAGCGCAGGAGATCGCCCCTCGTGACACCGAAGCGCAACGAACTGCACAGATGGCAAGTTGTCAAGAGGAGGCAAAACCCTAGCGAAGTGCAAAGGGGCTGGTGGGCCATCGGGGACGGCAGCAAGAAATGCCTGCAGGGCTTCTGTCCTCAAGGTCAAGTGATCAGCGAAAGAAGACACTTGCGCATAATGAAGCCCATTGTCGTAGATAACGACAGCGTTGCCACCATCGGCAGCAAGGAACGCAGTTGCAGCAGCTTGTGTGAAAGGAACCAGGAAGACTCACTGCAAATCTGTCTTCCACAGACACAGTCGAACGCAGAGAGTCCCCAACAAGGGGAACGAAGCCAGTCGGCGGTATTGGCCACACCTGGAAAGCGTCAGTCCCAGGCAGTAAGAGCAGGGAAGCAGACGGGAGAAACCAACCTCGGCTCGTACGCAACATCACTGGCTGCTCAGGTGGCATGCCCTGAGAACGAAGGGCTTCTCTAACCGCGCTAATGCACGGCAGGTCTCGTCTAGCAGAGACGACCCGAATTGTGCCACCAAGAGGGCGCAAATCAACAGGGATCATGCACTCAAACCAGGCAAGCCGTCGGGGTGTAAAAACCAATGACTCAGGCGGAGTGGCCGGAAGATGTTCTCGCAAGGAGTGCACATGCCACTCATGTACTTTAAAGATCGCTCGCGGTTATGTTCTTTACGAAACATATATGTATTTAATAAAGAGCTGTATCTGTTTAGCAAGAGGATATATCCTGTTATTAAGTATGTATAAATGAATATAAGTCGTTTTAACTATTGCTAAACAACTTTAATACTTATGTTACTTATGAAAGTTGTGTATTTGTTTATCTAACCCACTGAAGTGCTACTAAGATTTACCCAACAAACTAACTGCTTACCTGCATTTAGCCAAATGATTAAGTAATGGTTTAGGCAAACTTAACAACTGTTTAGCTAAGTCCTAGAAGGGCTACTAACTAGTTAGCATATCCGGATTTAAGTATTTAGCTAACTACCCGTGCGTTGTTTCGGACACACGTTTTCATGCCATGCTCACTAGATTCTACAGTAGGCGAACATGGCGATTTCTGGTTTTGTGAAAGCCATGCGGCTGTTTTTGAATTCCAAACGCCCTTCAGTTGCATCTAACAACCCTGCAGCTTGCAACTTGTCTCAAGGAAATTCCAAGGCTCCAGATCGAGGATTTGAGTTGTTGGATGCAGGAAGTTGACAGAAATGGAGATGTAACTCCGAGGACATGGCAAAGCATTCGGACATGTTGCCAATTGCGACATCCCGGTGGCTCAATTTCAGGAGCAGCCATCTGGCTGTCATGATATGCATGATCTGTAGTCAAGCCGTCTGGCTGTTTAGTGTAGGTGCGAGCCTGAAGGCTGTCCATGTACCATGCATATTTGTTGCTGCTGTTGCATGGAGAATGGTGATCGCAAGTGCAGCAGCACATTCTGGCACAGCTGGTATCTGCGATTGGGCATGTGTGCATTCTCGAAGTTTTGCAGAGCCGACGGCTTGCAGGATGGCAGTACGGCCCTTAAGTTCGGGGCCAGAGAGAAAAACAGCAGGTAAGGACATTCGCCATGCACTATATCATGTTTCTATATAGTACACTTCCAGCAGGACTGCTCCAGTACTCCTGGACCATGCAGAACCTTTTCGCAAGCACAAAAAACTCCTGCCGCCTTTAGCAACCGTGCAAAGCTTCACTTCCGGAAGCATCATGGACGTCACTCCCGAGCTGCAAAAAGCCGTGCAGGCTGTGCTCGATGACACATCCGTCCCGCTACTCAGCCGGTGGCAGCGAGTAGCTGACAAGTTGGTCGAGGGTGGACTGGCATGGCGGGCGAAGTTGCAAGCGAGCAGCATGCTGGTCCACAACCACAACAGGGGCGGTCTCGGTGTCAGTGGACATGGGTGCCACCTGAAAGGCGAAGCCCTGGCCAAAAGCGGCTTCGACATGAAATTCCTCCATTCAGCTGTCTGTTGCTTGGCTGCTCTGAGTTTGTTGTTTGCAAGTATGACAAAGCGGTGTATCTGCCCATTTGCTGCATGAGGTTTCGAGATCAGCCACGAGCCGAGCCGACTGGCTGAACAGCTGGAGTTCAACCGTAAGTTGGTGGAGCAAGCCTCCGGGCTCTTGGCGCCGCTGCAGGGTGCAGAAAGATACTTGTCCGTGAGTTGCGGGCACACAACTCAGTTTGTGAAGGCCGTCCTCTGCAGCTGCCAGACACCCGTGCTGTCTCTCGCCGACCAGACAGGCCGACTGAACAGGGAGGCCCTGGGCAGAGATAGCCATCTGAATGAGATGCTCTCCGAAGGGTGGACTTGGCTGGTGATTAGCTCTCGGGCTGAGTCCGCCTTTCCGCAGCTGCCTTCATTGGCCGAAAAGGCAATGAACAGCTCCAACTCAGCTTTCACGGCGACGATGGAAGTAGAGAGCATGCTTCATATGCAGGAGATCATGCAGAAGCAGATCGCTGAGGGCAAGGAGATCGATGTTGAGGCCGTCGCCTCCGAGGTGGTGCCTGTTGGGACGACATTGATGCAATACTCTCCGTTTTTGTGCCGATGGCTCGAAAAGTTCAGCGACGGCGGAAAGTTTCTCACCCAGTTCCTTTCGCCGTTTAGCCGAGAGCATGGAGGCAACTGTAATCTGGGAGAAGATTTTTGGGCCATGGCCGCAGGCAGAGGCACTTTCGCTGGCAATGCGGCAATGCCAATGGTTCGGCTGGCCATGCTAGCGACCAACTATGCAGCTCCTGGGCACAAGATGGTTGACGGCTATGCGAAGCTGATCGTCCAGGCTGACTGGACCAAAATGAAAAGCGCCAAATTTCAGCCGAAGGTGAATGAGATGGAGCAGCAGCTCTACGAGTGCTGGCGAGTGGCAGAGAAGGAGCTTCCGAGCTTGGACTCGGTCCGCACCTTCGGCAAGTGCTGCATTCGCATGGCACTCCATGTGCTCCAGAAAGAGTCGCTTGATTCGTTTGATTTCTTGGTTTGTTGTGCATGCTGGCATTCTCAAAACATCTGACGACCCCTATAGCCTAAAGAGAGAGACCTCTAGATTGGTCAACATTTGAGGAAGATGGGTCGAGAGGCCAAGACGTACAAGTCCCTTGCGGAGATCCGGGCACTCTTCAATGACCAAATGGCTGGGGTGGCTGCTGCCTTGTCACCGCTACAGCAGAAAAAAAATGCAGGAGCCAGTGTGGCTAGCTTGAGCGAGAACTACGACCCCCTCTACCAAGCGATGCAGCAAATCAAGCTGGAACTTGGCATGAACTACATCATGGAGGACAGGATGTGGAAGCTCGTAGCTATGTCATCGGCCACTTTGTCTCTAGAGCTTTGCGATCTCTTCGAGGCGGAGAGCAGGGACATCCCGACGGTGAAGGCGGTCAAGCTCCTCAAGGCCACGAAGCAATCAGCTCCCGAGCTCTTGCCGGCTACAATCTGCAAGAACAGGGATGTGCAGCACCTGTTTGCTATGGAGGCCATGCAAGCCGCTGCCTGGGTTTATTTGCTGAAACAGGCGGAGAAGTACGACAAGTTGTGGAACTACATTTGCTTGGATGGCACAGGCAAAAAAGCTTACACTTCTGTGAAGATTCCCAAAGGCGGCCTCATGCTGGTTCCCTCGACAGATTCGCCCCACAAGCTGGTTCAAAAGGAGCCCGATAAGAAAAAGCCATACGGCTTCTTCAAGTTCGGAGGGACGGATTTCTATATCCTTCCACCCGCCATTTATCGAAAGGGTGACGGCTTGGCGAAGCCAGACACTGGGAGCACGTGTGCTTACTGGTGGGTGCAGAGGGGCCAAACAGCAGGGTCGCAGGATCCATGCTGCATGGAGGAGCACGAGTGGCAAGTGGGCAAGAACAACATGATCGTCGTGCTCCAGAACTCCGTGCCGATGGAGAAGCACACCCTCCTCACCATGGAGGTGGAGGAAGAGGAGGAGCAGAATAGTCGACCTGCGAAGAAGGCCAAGAAGTGAAGAGCCCTCGAAGGGGCTGCAGATGTTGCAGGAGCTGAGTAGAAAGCTTCTGTCTATGCAGTCGCAATCGTATGGGTAACCTTGTCGGTTGAAGAAGATTGCAGATATTTCATGTCTGAGTACATCAGTTCTATAGCTCTGCAATCCAAATCGTTTAATCAACCTTTTCGCCTCAAGCGGACTGCACATGCTTGATTAGCCTCTGGCTCTGCAGTCTGAACAAAATTTTCGCCCTGCAGGCTCGCATTCGCAATGTTGTGCAGCATAGCAGTTCTAATCAAGCCGAATGCCTATACATCAATTTATGTGTTGATCAGCTCTTAAGCTTTGCAGCCCTGCAGAAGCTTTCTCAGCTGGGATCTCAAGAAACACCGGCGCCGAGGGGAAGAGAAAAGAAAAGTTACAGCAGGTGCATCTGCATGAGTAAAGCTGAAAACGAGCCTCTGTGTGAAACCATAAAAGCTGTGCGGCTGAGGTCCTCCTGCTTTTGAGTTTTGCCTTCGGGTTGAGTCGCAGTCATGGTGAGTGTGGAGAGGCAGTATGCATTGTCCTTTGAGAAGACTGGCCGAAAGTGGGTGGTGCCAAGCTCCTTCGTGCACGAAGACCGCTGGTTGCAATTGCGACCTACTTGCTACGGCCTCTGCAGCCTGCTCGGTGCACCGGGATCCACCAAGAATCCCAGCCTCCGGGCTTGCAAGGGCTTGTCATGGCTGCAGGCAGAGCGGAACAAGATGCTGAAGCTGCTTCCACAGTCTGACGACTTGTTCGGAAGCGATCAGCAGCTTTCGAGCTCTAGTTCGAAGAAGCGGAAGGCGAGCCAGCAGGCTGAGCAGGAGAAGGAGCACGTGGACATTAATATAGGCGACGGCCGCACAGTCTGTGTTCGGGCATGCACCAAGAAGTCTGAGGATGTTCAGGTGTTGCTGGAGCCAGAGGCTTTGGACGTGGTCTTCTCTTACCTCACCAGTGAGCCCTTCGAGTTCCAGGCGGCGACTCGCAGCTATGTCCGCAGTGGCAAGTTCAAGAAGGACAAGAAGAACCAACCCGACGAAGACTCAGAGAATGCGGAGGACGACTAAGTGCACAGTTCGGGTGCTGCAGCCTCTGGCTCCTTGCTGTTTTGTCCTTTCTGCAGATGCAGTGGCTGGACTTTGCTGCTTCGATCAATGCAGGGCTGCAGCCTCTGGGCTTTTTCTTTCCGTCCCTTCTGCGAAGGCAGTGCTTGGACTTTAGATCATCTGTACAGCTTTTGCTATGTGTATATTTTACCCTGGGCTTTTGGGCCGGCAAGCCTTGCAAATTTTGCACTTCGAGGTCAAAAAAAAAGTAGTCCAACATGCTTTAGGCAACAGTAGATATGTTGTTTCCAGCAGCATGCTGATGCCTATACGACTGTGCGGGTTTGTATAGGGTTTAAGGTTTATAGGGGTTAGGGTTTTACGCTTTAGGGTTTAGACAATATACAGGATATAAGCCTCAAGAGAACCTCAACGAATGCAAAGCTTTCGGGCTCACACATTCCGAAACCCTATTCCCGCAACCCTAATGCCTATAAAAGCATTGGTGAGTTTCTGCAGTCCAAGGTTTTAGCAGCAGCCTTCGGGCTTGGCTTTCAAAACGAGATTGTATATACACCTGCAGCCAGCAGACCAAAACCCACAGGAACCCCCGACCGACCCAAAACCTTTATATTATCTATATATATCTGCACTGATGACTACCCCAGGTTTTCTGAGGAGCCTTCGGGCTTATTAGCTTTCAAGAAGAAAACCCTAAACCTGGAAGCTTGTGGCCACAACCCAAGACCAAGCCTAAATCTCGAATCCTGGAACGAGCCTCTACCCTGAAGCGGGGATCCAAGCCTTCGGGCTCATGTCTGTATGTTAAGCAACAGCATCGGGTTTGGGCTTCAGGGTGTACAGGGTCTGTCTGTAGACATGACACGAGATTTGTTTCAGAAGCTTTCGGGCTTGCAGATGTGGGCCAGCAGTGCATGTGAGCCGACACGAGGGCATGTGCACATGTGAGCTGACACGAGGGCTGTGCATAGGCGCCTGCATGTGTGCCTCGGAGCAGAATGTATGTGTGCCGCCGGTTAGCACATGTGCTCGACAGAGGATGCAGGATGCAGCATGCAGCACAGCAGCCGCAGAGCACCAGCCGGGCAACAGCACAGCAACAGCAGAGCAACAGCAACAACAGCACAGCAGCCAGAGCTCTCGAGCTCTCGAGCTGCCATGGCAACTGGCAGCGGCGGTCCTAGTGGTGCAGATGCTCAGCATGCAGCTGCAAAAGCTCCTGGTGTAAGCCCTGACATCCTGGACCGCTGGAACCCTGAGCTCAGCAGAGACACCGTGTGCCTGGGCTTGATTTACTTGAAGCCTAATAGAAATCATATAAGTTCATTCGATGGAAGCCTTCGGGCGATCGCCAACTTGAAGGCCCAGGTGGAACTGGAGCAAAGCTGGCGAGGCACGACTTTCCAGCTGCTGGAGAAAGCTCTGAAGGACGTCACTCGCCTCGAGGAAAGGAACCAGGCTCTGTTTGAAATCGTTGAACTCCCCGCTTTGAGTGGCGACGAGAGCTCCGTGAAGAAGGCCAGGGTGGAGAAGCCTTCGGGCTCGGTGCTGCCTAAGCCTGCGGGCTCCCCGGCAGCGAAGGGCCCACCTATAGTGCCTGCTCCACCGCCTGTGCTGCCTCCTCCTCCGCCGCCGAAAGGACCGCCTCCAGCAAAATCTGGTGGAAAAGCCTCCGGGCTGAGTTCTGGCAGAGCTTTCCTGGGCGATGAGGTGGCTCTCCCTCGGGTGAAGGGTCCACCCCAACACCTCCTGGATCAGTTCGCTGCAGAAGCACAAGCTAAAGCAGAAACAGCTCCGCCAGAAGCTCCAGCAGAAGCAGGTCCGGCTGAAGCAGCTCCAGCAGAAGAGGCTGCAAAAGCTAAAGCAGTTCCAGCTGAAGCAGCTCCGGCAGAGGAGGTTCCTGCAGCAGCAGCAGCAGCAAAAGCAGCAGCAGCAGCAACAGCACCAGAGCCACCTCCAACAGAGACCTTGCAACCAGAAGCTGCAGAGCTGGCAGAGGCAGAGCCACCAGGAACAGCAGCAAAGAGCATGCCACAGCCGCAGCCACCACAGCAGCCGCCACAGCAGCCAGCGGATGCAAAAGCAAAAGCAGGAAGAGCACCGCTTTACACTGACCGTGGCGAGGTCTCCGGTTACCTGAAGACCGGGCTCCTTGGCTTACACATAGCCTTCGGGCTTCTTAACAAAGTGTCCGGGCTTCTTAGGCAAAGCATGTGTCTATTGTTCAGCCTTCGGGCAACTAGCCTTCGGGCTTCTTAAGCGAAGCATGATCTTCTCTGTGCTCGAGATAACTCAAGCGACAGGGTCGATATGTGTAAATCGAGAGGTTTGGGTGGATATGAAGACATAGATAGTGATATGCAAAAGTAGATCTATAGATAAAGAGGTCTGTCCACAGATAGACAATAGATACACACATACAGACATAGATAATAAATGGGTGTCTAGAACATGGCTGGGTATATAAACACACACAGATATATACACATATATGTATATATATGTACACATCTCCACATTGCTAAAGCATGCTTATATGTATGTTGCTATATATGTATATGCACATGCATACCTGTTGTTTATATACATACATGCATAGATATGTATGTATATATACATATATATATATATGATATAGGCAGGTGTAGCTCCCTTATATATCTTTAAGTATATATCTCGGTAACTATATATTAGAGGTATAGGGTGGTAGGTAGGTAGGTAGTTAAGGAAGACAAGGCATGGGTAAATAATTTGTTTCGATTAAAGAACCAATCGGCTACAATGGTTGTTTACACATATAGAAGCTGTCGGGCTTGGGTTGCACATCTCAGGTGGATGAACAAGTGTGTGGCTCTGGCTGGCCAAGTGCTGAAAGGCGATCGCGAAGAAGCCAAGCGGCTGATCGACGTGCAGCTGTGATGGAACAGCAATTGAGATTCTGAACTGTTTGTAATTTTTTTTAATAATAAATTCAGTTTCTGAATTTTTGCAGCTTCAAACCTTGAAACAATTTTTCTGCATCGAGAACCCTACACTACAACTCCACCCCACACCCCAAACCTTAGATTTCAACCCTTCAACCATGAATCTACAAACCTTTGAACCTTGAAACCTGTAAGCTCCTTTGCTCCCCCGACAATAAAACTTTCATTGACTACAATCCTAAACCATGAATACATTCAGGTACAACGACACTCCTGAGTTCTGTCAGTGCTTGGATCTTCACCGAAATGCTCTCGAGCGATACGGCTGGGATTGGCATTACTATTACCAATCCCAGGACCCTGCTCGTCGCCAGACATGGACCTGAGGAGAAGCCTTCGGGCTGTGGTGCAACCTGTCCTACTAAACCCTTGTATTGTTCTAAAGAAGCCAGTAGCCATCCATAATTCAGGATTTTAATTGTATCTTAAAAAATAAAACCAAGAATTAAGTTTCTGAATTACGGATACCATAACCAATTCAGAATCTGAATTGCTTTTCAAAAATATGTATCAATAATTCAGAAACTTAATTAACGGCCTCACCAGAGAAGCCTCAGGGCTAAAGCTTCTAGTCTCCAGGCGAAACCCAAAACTCCTCAGGTAGCCATGGCCAAGCTAAACCACGTTTGCGAGTCGCCGTTTCACAACAGCTTTCGGGCTACTGTTGGGCAAGTTGGGTTGCTGTTGTTTGTTTTGCGACTTGGCAAACATAATGCCTTCTAGTGTGCACTTTCGTCGCCAAGCCGTCTTCCTTAAACCAATAAATAAACTTTCTAAGGATTGTCTAGCCCAAGGGCTTGTAAAGAGCATAGCAGCTGTTGCTGTCCGGCGGGGAAAGCACGGCGACTTTGCTTCACTTCACTACTGCACAGACCAGCTGCTTCGTGTGTGCCAAAACAAGAGAAGTGCATGGGTGGTTTCACATTGCAACCAAGCCTTGTCCTACAGGGGGTGCTTAGTTTTTGGAAAAGCCCTTGGGCTAGATTGAAGCCTTGAAGCCGTTTGCTTGGTTGTAACCGGGATTCCAGAATAATTATTTTTTGGGAAGGCAACACAAAAGGAAGCAACAAGCACCAATAATTCAGATTCTGATTTTTTTTAGTAAAAAAAAATATATAATTCAGATTCTGGATTTCGTGGATAGCCCTTGCGGTCCTGCATATATAAATATATATATATATATATATATTACATATTTATATACATATGTGTGTGTGTCTGTATGCATATGGAAGCATATACATATATATATATATATATACATATAGCAACACATAAACAGGAAGAGAGCTGTTTCTTCAAGCACAATCAGTCTAAGGCTTTAAAGTTCATGGCTGCTGGGTTTGCCATCAATCATTGATTCAATCAATTGAAAGCAAAACAGTTCAAGCATCAGTCTAGGAAAGAATATGTGTACATCAATATACATACATACATATATATATGTATATACATATACAGATACGTATATACATGTATATATACACATGCACACACACACATATATATATACATACAAACATATATACATATATACATATAGACATATGCATGGACATGATGGAAAGAAGCCGTGAGGCTCGTGATTTCGCTGCCATCAATCAATGATTCAATGAAACTAAAGCAAATCAATTCAAGTCATTCCGTCACATCACACCAGTACAAGAAGGAGTACGTGCACATTAATATACAAACATAATATATATATATATATATATATACACGTGTATATATATATATGTACACACACACTGACATCATGAAAGGAAGCCGTGAGGCTCGTGATTGCGGGACAATATTCAACCCGTCAACTTGGAAGCATTCAGTGTCGCCGAAGCTGCTCTGCTAGATATTCATGAAAGTTGCATGGCTGTGCAACCCAAAGCTGACCAAAACCGTGCACCCTTTAAGCTGTAAACCCTGAAACCCGGACACCCCTAAACCTCATATAATTCATAAGTGTTGAACACCATGAACCCCAAAGCCTATATAGCAAACCTATATAAGCCCAGGAGTCTTAGGAACCGTGGCATGCATGCCGGCTCTACGGATCCTCGCTCCATGGCTGCACTGCAAATGGTCTGGAGCCTATGGGCTGTTGTTTGCGAGCTGGTCAGGCTGTCGGGTCAAGCCGAGGGCAACCAAGAAGGTGGTGAAGACGAAGTTCGTCTTCACCACCTTCTCGGTTGCCCAGTCGGTGCAAGGCGATAATGGATTTGGCTATGGCTCCTGGAGCCTATATGCTGGTTGCTGCGGCTACGAAAAATGGACAAAGGCGAAGCCATCAAGCTGGCCAGCCCACCATGGGCTACCTGGTGCAGGTAGTCCATCGTTGGCTGGCCAGCTCAACGGCTGTGTTGTTTGTAGAGCCTGAGGCTGGTTCTGCATGCGGCTGCGAAGAATGGAGAAAGGCGAAAGGACCAAGCTGGCCAGCCCACCATGGGCTACTTGGTCCAAATAGTCCATGGTGGGCTGGCCAGCTCAACGGTTGTGCTGATCCTGGAGCCTATAGGGCTGGTTGTCCCAGAGATAGTCGATGATAAGCTAGCCAGCTCAACCGTCGTGCTCAGAAGTCGGCCGAAAAGCTTTTTTCCAATTGGGCACCGGGGAGCACTGGAAAGACCTAGCCGTTGGTTGCTGGCCGCTCTACATTCTGCAGTGGAGAATGGCTGGCTGGGCAGATCCTGCACAAAAGCACACGACGTGCAGGCTCTGGGAACGATGCAGTTGCTTCCTGTGTGGCAAAACAAGAGCAGTGCATGGTTCGTTCTAATTCTTCCCAAGCAATATCATACAGGGGCTAAAGTAGACCTGGAAAAGGCTTTCCTGGTGGCCCATCTCCCTAGGTTGTCTTCAAGCCCTATATAGAGCCGGCAGCTTTCAAGAATTATGTGTTGTTCAGATACAAAAGCTCTTGGGCTGGGGTCGGCACTTCTGCACATGTAGGAAAATTTTGTTTCTTTCACATGCAGTATATCCACATTTGACGAAAAATACGAGGATCATGCACTATACACAAAGGAGACATACGACATGCTTGAAGAATGAAGCTTGCCTGGGGGGAAGCATGTGCGGCCGAACATCTCCACACCGACACAGCAGGGAAAAGCACCCGGCACCTGCTCTCTCTCTCTCTCTCTCTCTTTCTCTCTCTCTCTCTCTCTCTCTCTCTCTCTCTCTCTCTCTCTCTCTCTCTCTCTCTCTCTCTCTCTCTCTCTCTCTCTCTCTCTCTCTCTCTCTCTCTCTCTCTCTCTCTCTCTCTCTCTCTCTCTCTCTCTCTGTCTTTCTCTATATAGAAGCATGTGTATGTACATAGAGAGATGCTGTGTGTGTATATATATATGTAGCATTTGCATTCACGAACCCTTGGTCGACCATAAAATTTCGTGCCTGAGCAGCTGCTGCAGGCAAAAACCACAATCTTGAGGCATGGCTCTTTTTTGATGCCACCAGTTGTTTCCTTCTTAGATAATGTTGACATGTTTCTGTATATTTGATTCATGTAAGTATGTCCGCTGGCAGAGCTCTCGAGCTGACAAACGGTAGCCGTAGCACATTGAAAAGCCCTTCCGAGATGGCCGAGTGGTCTGTGCAGGATGTTGTGCAAGACATGAAGGACAATGCGAAGTTGTTGGCCAATAGAAAGGGCAAGGCTACCGGCGGCCTTCAGCAAGGGGTGTTGAAGTCCATTTTGTTTCGCTTAGAGAGCTTGCATCATTTGGATGCAGCAGGAGCTCTCGAGCTGCACAAGGCAGTTCAAGAGAGCTCTTTTCCGGAGGACATGCAAGAAGCCATTGCCGGCAAAGTGGACCAGCTCATGGGCGAGGCTTGCGAGGAGCAGGAGCCTGCCACACTGCAGTCGCTCAAGCCGCAGCATTTGAAGTGTTTGTACAACTACTTCACCCAGAGCGAGTGGGATGTCTTGACAAGTTTGGAGGCTTCCTGGTACTCGAAGGAGCAGGTCACCATTGCACGGCTCAAGAGCCTTGGGTTCCGAAGCTTGGCAGAGTCGACCGTGAAACATTCGATCGCTACGATGGCATGCTTCATGGACAGCATTCCGTCGTCTGACAAGATGCACGACCTTGCATGTCAGCTCAAGACGGCATTCGCGAACTCGGAAGAGCAGCAAGTTGATCACAGCATCTATTTGGTCAAGTTCCCCGACAGCCCTGCCAAACTTCCCCGGGCCCTCTTCGAGGCGGCCTACCCAGATGAGAAGCCAGTGGCTCGGCGACCAGAGAATTATCCTCACATCCTCAAGCTGTGCCCTGTGAGAACTTCCCACAGGAATGTCGCCCAGAGCAAGAAAAGGAAGATGATGGAGCTGCAGCAGCCTGCTGCCACTTCTTCCGAGCTCAAGGGCTGTTCTCACAGCGAGCCTACGGGCTTTCACAGCTTTCCTCAAAGCCAGGCCGGATTTGGGATGCAGGAGTTCATGGGCATGATGAAGGCTGTCGCACAGGTGGCCAATGTCTTCCAGCAGAACCAGCCGGGTGGACAGCAGTTCAAGCCGAAGCCGAAGGCTAAGGCTTTGAAGATGTTGCCGCCAGCACCCAAAGAGCCTCCGGCTGAGGAAGAGCCTCCGGCTGAGGATGAGCCTCCGGCTGAGGATGAGGAGAGTGAGGAAGAGGAGCAGGCCGAGAAGACGACTGATGAGAAGAAGACAGGCCGTGCGGGGATTGACGAGCAGCTTTTCCTGGCCTTGAAGGACAAGAAAGCGAATGCGGGCAATGGGCAGAAGACATCAAAAGCCAGTAAGGCTCAGGGCAAGCCCAAGAGCAAGTCCAAAGCCAAGGGTCAGGCTGAGGGTGGAAAGAAGCCCACTGCTGCAAGCTTGCCACGGTACATCGCTGAGAAGCCCACGGCTGCACAGAGAAAAGCTCGCAGAGACAGTTACGTGGACAAGCACTACCACAAGGGCAGAGACATCGCCCGACGAAGCGGCTGCGACGATGAGGCTTGCAAAGAATATGCTAGATCAGCTCGTGCAGCAGCAGCAAAGCTGTGGGACAAGTGATGCTACCCTGCAGGGCCGAAGGCTCGTGCAATTTGGCCATCGAAGCATGAGACTCCTGGGGAGCCTCCGGGCTATAGCAGGTTCCATGGGACATGGATGCATGTCTTTAGATGGCGCTTGCTGGGTGTTGAGGATGGTCTCGCTCAAGTGTTTAAGAGAGCTATCCGAATCATTGGCCGTGAAGCCAGTGCTGGGGGAAGCAGAAAACGAAGGGATTGCGCCATGCTGACCATGCAAGCTGTATGCAAACATTTAAGCTTCAACTTTGCGACTTTAGGGTTTGAAGCTTTGGCATATGGGTTATTTTCTTGTTTTCTTGGTTTAACCATTAATGGCTAAACCAAGAACCTGAAACCTACAATCTAAAAGGTAGTTTCATGTTTTCGGCTGTGTCAGGCTTCAGCTTTTCAAGCTGAAGCATTATCATGGTTTAGGGGTTTTAAGGCTGCAGCTTTTCGCACTGCATGGAACATTATCAGCCAGTCTCGACTACTATGCAAATTTCGTGCATGGTTCGAGGCTTTAGGCTTCACAGCACTCGTATAGCCCACTGCCTGTCAGACTCGGACAACCCAGTATGGCTTTAGGATTTGTTCTTCAAACCTTCGCTTTGCAAAGCTTTTTCGCATGCTATCTTTTTTTGCCATGGGAGGCCTGCACTATGCAGGGAATGAATATAGACCGTATAGGAAATATGTGCATTTATTTCTTTTTTGAAGTATCGTGATGAGCCATGCACGAAACTCGCTAAATCAGGGTATCTTTTTGAGTGGTGTCAGCGGCCATGGACAGAGGAGCTAAGCTGCAGAAGCTGGAAGCTTTCAAACGAAGGCTACCGCCTATGTCGGCTGCAGCCATGTCTGCTCTTTTGCAAGCGGTGGAATCGTCTGGCCTACCGGAAATGCATGGAAGAAAACATGTCAAGGAGGCGACAGAGAATGCACTCGAACAGCATTCTGCTTATGGTCCATTGCTTCAGAGCATGGCAGTGCAGGACAAGGATGGTGCTGAACAGACTCTCATATTCGTCAATTTTTTTTCGTTGCTACAAGCCCTGTGGCTCGCCTCTGCTGAGTGGAGACGATTGCTCCATGGCAGTAGCACTCGTGCTCCTTGCAGGCTAATCTTTTACTCCGACGAAATCAATTGTGGAAACCCGTTGGCGCCTGAAGCATCCCGGAAAGTCTGGGCAATCTATGTATCATTTTTTGAGCTAGGCCCCATCAACCTGAGTAAAGAAGCCTCATGGCTGCCGCTGTGCTTGGTCAGAACCACTGTGGTGTCCAATTTGCCTGGTGGTATGAGCCAAGTGGCTGGCATGCTGCTGAAATCTATCTTCGTCTCTGGCAATGCGAGCCCTGAAGCAGGAGTGCTGTTGAAGCGGCCTGATGGTGGAAGAGCCGAAAGGCTGTTTTTCAGGCTCGCTGCATTCCTACAGGATGGAGCAGCACACAAGCTGCTTTTCTCGATAAAGGGGGACGCAGGTACTCGGTGTTGCTTGCTTTGCCGAAACATTCTGGCGAACAATAGCATTGAGCTAGCAGAAGCTCGATTGCTGAATCAGTGCTTCAAAGAGGCTGATCTGCAACTGAACAGCGACGAGGATTTCAGCCGAAGCATCATGAAGCTGTTGGAGAAACATGAAGAGCTGACGAAGACCGACTTTGCTTTGTGGCAGCAGGCCGTGGGCATCGTTTATCAGCCTGAGAGCTTGATCTTTGACCCGGAACTCTGCACTGTCGCCAAGCCTGTCAGCCAATGGCTTCACGACTGGATGCATGCCTTTTTCGTCAAAGGCATTTGGATGCTTGGTTTTGCATGTAACAATATATACGAAATACCAGTTCTTTTCCTTTCCTGCACTGCACTTGTTGGCATGATCATTTTCTTCCTGCCTGCCCAGCCCCGACTCTTGGCAGGAACACTTGCATGCAGCTCACTATGAAAGCTGCTGAGAAAGGCCTTGGCCAGGACTTCTACAAGATCTGTGCTGATTATGTGGAGCAGTGGATTTTGCCTCGTTCGAAATCGCAGAATCTGGCTAAATTGTTTACTGCGAAGAGGAAGGAAGCCAACAAAAGCGCTGAGACCTTCAAGTGCACAGCTTCCGAAGCCCTGGCATTGTATCCCATCTTCACGTGCCTTTTGGTAAATGTCTTGCAACCCTTGGGAATCTGCTCCATGGAAATCGCTGTATGCATACACCTCAGAGATGTGCTCGAGCTGCTTCAAGCTGTGCCCCATGGGGTGACGACACCTCAAAGATTGAGAACAGCTGTCGAGGGCTTCTTGTGCAGTGCTCGAGATGCAGGGTGGCAAGATGATTTCCACCCTAAGTTTCATTGGATACTCCACTTACCTCGGCATTTAGCCAAATTCGGCTGTTTACCTTCTTGCTGGGTTCAAGAACGAAAGCACAGACACATCAAGAGACACGGTGCTCTCATGCACAACACGAGTCACTTTGACAAGTCCTTGCTAGTGGAGGCACTGGGCCAGACTTTGGCGGACTACCAGGACGAGCACCTCTTCGACACAGCCGCAAGGCTGCACCAGAAATGCAAGCCGTCCAAGCAGCTGAAAGGCTTCCTTCGCGAAGTCTTGCCACTCGACGAGGAGGTCTACACATGTGCAGCAGCTCACTTGGCTCCAGCCGGCCACTGTCACAAGGGAGATGTTGTGATCATGAGAAGCTGTGAGCTTGCAGAGGTCTATTTCCATGCCGAGGTTGGAGGCAAGATGTTTTCGTTGGTCAACGTGCTCGAGATGCAGCAGCATGACTGGAAGCATGGTACATGCATCTGTCAGAAGCAGGAAGCTGCGAGCTTGGTAGAGACCGAAAACATCATGGCTGCTGTCGCTTATAGCAGAAATGCTGACGGCAGCCTTCGGGCTTGGATCCCGAAGGAATGCAGACCCTGATCGCGAGAGCTGCCGCTTACAGCAAAAATGCTGACGGCAGCCTTCGGGCTTGGATCCCGAAGCGGACCCTGATCGCGAGAGCTGCCGCCGCATTTCGGAAAAAATGCGTGCTATGACTATACATGCTTCTACACAATTAGCACGATGCCGTGCCACATGTTCAAACCTTGTAAGAGCCCATGGGCTTTTGTATACTTTCCTATACTGCAACTCAAGTATGAGCTTCCTGATTTGTCTGCCCATGTTTCTTTTAAAAGGCTAATCTTATGATCAACTTTCGATGTTTCTGTTTGATACGAACGACTATTGATGCTTACTAACTAGTTAGCTAACTTCTTAGCTAAGTACTTAGCGACACAGCTAACTAGTTAGCTAATCGGCTAGCTAAATACTTGCTTAACCACTTAGCTAACCATTTCTCAAGTGTTAGTAATCTCTAGTATATGAACATAAGCTTTAATAAACACTATAACCGCGAGCGATCTTTAAAGTAACTGCAAGCCAAGAGCCGACGCAGCCATGCTGTGCAGCAGAATACCATGCGCCCGGTCATCGGCATGAAGTAAGAGTGGTGCCTGCGAGCACTCGCTACAGAACACACCAATGTCACGGATCGGTTGCGGTGATTCCGCAAGCTGCTCATGAAGTGGCATGTTCACAGCACGAACTGGCATCAGGTCCGCGGTGCAATTGGTAACAGCCACACTGCCAGTCGTGTAGACCGGTTGCCCGTTCCAACTGCCCTGCTGGAAAATCTGCACTGCAGCGACATGGGGTGTGCATATCAACCAGATAAAGCCTATGGCCCGCACCTGTTTCGACCACTGGGAGCGCCCACAGTGGTATCTGCTCGGCCTGTGAGTGCCTTGCGCATCAACGCAGCAACCTGAGCAACAACCTGCAGGATTACTGTCAGCGCTCCAGAGTCGAACCTGCCCTGACACGAGACGACAAGCGCCCAAAGCAGACAAGAGAAGAGAGTCCCGGAGCAACGTCCGCCACCTAATCCGCATTGCGAGAAACACAAGAGTTCCTACGTATATACAAACGCTCAGCAGACGGAAAATGCTGTACACAACCTGGCTCGCCAAACAGACGTTCAGATCTCGCCGAACTCTTCCGCTGGAGTAGGAAGTGTCAAGTATGGACATGGTGTACCCAATAGGGGACGCATGCCCTCGGAGACTTGGCGAGGGAGCATACCCCGACATTCGCAGCCGCGTTCCAGCAGAAGGGAGGGGTACAGCCACTCCTGGGCCGTGGCTGGACCATACTGCTGAAAGTCCATGATGTTGCCCAGAGTGATGTGTATAGCCACAAGTACCCCTTGCCGGACCCCGGGAAGTGCCCCCGGGCATAGTCGTAATCTTTGCAGGAGTTCTTGGCACGAGGTAACCATGCTTGGAAATTGCTCTTCGGCCACATTGTGTACAAACACGCCAAGGGCCTCCCAGAAAGACGCGGCCTCTGCCTGCACCTCTGGGATGGATGCCTCGTCCGACTGCAGAGGCCAAATGGCATCTTGCTCCGGGGAAGCATCCAGGTCCCCGGTCATGTCGCACCCATTGGCCATAACATAGGCCATAGCCTGCAGCCATGCTGTCCTCCATGTGGGTTGTCCCCCAGCGTTGCCCACCACCGCAGCGGGCACCAGTTCTGCATCGTCGGAGAACTCGGAAACCGTTGGCCTTCGAAGGGCATCTGGAGTGCGCCCTGTAGCAGCGGTGCTCCAGGGGGCGGCAGCGAGCTCTTCCTCCGTAGCAGCCTCCGGCTCCACCGCTATCTCTTCCCTTCGGGGGCTCTTGCTTGGTCGATGTGGAAGTGCCACATTCCCACGCTTCCACCGGCGCTGTCTGTTGAGCGCTCGGTCTCCCAGGGCCTCGTCCTCCATGCGCCTCACCGGAGACGGCGGGCGCCGAGGTGCAGGTAGTGGTGGTTCCGAACCACCAAGACCAAATCCGGTGCCAGCCAGCCGCTGTGTCGCTCCAGAGCCAGCCCCGGGAATATGGAAGACAGGACCAGCCACACCTATAGGTTGCTCCGGTATCCTGCCAGGGCCTGGCGGCGCTATTACTCCTGGCGGGGGGGAGAGCATACTCGGTGCCGGTTGGCTTGGGACCACACTGAAGGCCCGAAGAGATGCCGCTATCCGAAGTATCTCGTTCGACTGGGCTTCTGTCCATACTGGCCCCAATCTCTGTGAGGCTTGCTGGATGCGCTCTTCCGTGGTAGAGGACGGGAGGTCTGTGAGGGTCAGACGCATTTCTTGGCAGGCCTGCGTCAGATCCTCGTCGACTTTGGAACTCAGTGCTTGCACCCGCTGTACCAAACCAACAAGATGAAGCCCCAAAACGTTGGCCCAGTCGGACAATGCAGCGCTGAGTTCGTCTTTGGCTTTGACGTCTCCAGCTATCCGTTTTGATAGCTTGTGGGACGCCGTCGCCTGCTTTGAAATTTGCTGTTCGACGGACATATCGATCGCAACAGCCGCAGGTGAAGACCAGAGATCCTGCGTCGCCCTGGCCGTGATAGCCTGCAGTGCCGTCATCATAGCGGCCGGCAGCCCAAATTCGACCCTGGATGCCTGCGCGGGTGTGTCCCCGCCCTTGCCTCTGCTCTTCGCCTGGGCCTTGTTGTCGGTCTTCACCTTCGGCGGCATCGTCCCGTGGTGGTTGGCAAGACGAAGAAGCTCTGTGTGTGTAGCACGCCCAG
The DNA here is from genome assembly GCA_905221615.1 of Symbiodinium sp. CCMP2592. Classification (NCBI taxonomy): domain Eukaryota; class Dinophyceae; order Suessiales; family Symbiodiniaceae; genus Symbiodinium; species Symbiodinium sp. CCMP2592. The sequence continues at coordinate 446,350 of CAJNDT010005940.1, forward strand.
CTCGGGCCTTCCTGCGCAGCTTGCTGCGCTGGCGCCGCAACCGGCGATGCCACGAAGGGCTCGCTGCCCTCGTTATACAAAAAAGGGCCAAGGTCGGCCCCCACGCGATCTCCAGATTGAGGAACACTTCCAATCCAGATTAACCCACACCCAAGCAGAAAAAGTGGAATGATGGGTGTGTAGCGGCCACCACCGCTCATAAGAAAGGCCAACAGCCTATTTAAAGGCAGTGTTGGCGGTAAGGCCAGAGCGGACGGCCGAAGCAGCGTACGCTCTGGTAAAGCAGGGCCGCCCCTGCTAAGCACCTATCCGAGGTGCAGGGACCGCCCTCAGCGCGAGTCCCGTCGCTCAAAGAAGAGCTGGGGTCGGGTAGGCTGCTATGGCGAAAAACTCCGAGGGGAGACTCACACCAAAAGAAGCTTGGGCCGCGACGCCTTAAACCCTAACCCTGTAATCCCTAAACCCTAAACTCCATAGTACCTCAACCCTAAAGCCCATGTTTTGAAAACCCTACACCCTAGAATCCCTAATCCCTAAACAGAAAACCCTAAACCAAGCCCTACATTCTGCAAGCCTTTTAAGCCCTAAACCCTATAAGATTTACAAGCCCTAAACCCTATACTGGCCTTAAAAGCGTTCAAAGGAGCCCTTTAAAGAGACCCTATTATAGTATCCTTTAGTTCTAAAGGGATCTTAAGGAACCCTTACAGGAACCCTATTATCGCACCCTTCAAAAAAACCGTAAAGGAACCCTTAAAGGAATTGAGGAGCCATTTATGGAGTTTTCAGGAACCCTATTATTCCCCAATGTCGGAACCTGATGAAGAAACCCTGGTCCTATAAGCCCAAAATAGTAGGACTCATATGAGGAACCCCAGTAAAGGCCCAAGGTTTCTTAATCAGCCTCCTCCATTTCCAAAGTTTCCGAACTCCAAGCCTGCAATTCTAAAACCCTAAACCCAAATCCATTATTCCCATAGCTTAAAGTCCTTAAGCTAATGCAGGATGTATATCATCAGCAGTATTCTTCCCTTTGGAGGGACCTTGAGGAACCCTTAAAAGGAGCCCTTTAAAGGAACCCTTAAAGAAGCCCTCAAAGGAACCCTGCAAGGAACCCACAAAAAGAGCCCTTCAAAGAAACCTTGAGGAAATTTACTGTTCCTAAACCCTAAACCTCCCGGGTTGCCTCCCTCAGCCAGACTTGGCATTCCAGACATCCTTTGGGCAGACGGAAAAGAGGCTTCAAACAAAAACACCGAGACGCTTTGAAGCCTCGCGCCTTTGCGGCTCTGCCAGGAAGGAGCGCCTCGATGGATTGCCTTTGGAGGAGCCTTTTTGTGGGTTTACGCGGTTCAGTATGAGGTTTAGAGTGTAGGGGCTTCGAGTTTAGGGGCTTATATAGGGGTATAGGGTTCAGGGTGTAAGGGGTGTAGGGTGTAGGGTTTGAGGGTTTTTGGGGGCATCAGAGCCTTGAAGAAGCGGGGGAAGTAGCGGTTCAGGGTTTGAGGGTTCAGGACGGGGAAGTAGGAGTTCACGGGAAGTGGGGGTAGTATGGGTTTGGGGTTTAGGAGATTTAGGGCCTAGGCTTTAGGGTGTGGGATGTAGCATTTAGGGTTTGGAGCTGAGGGTTTAAGCAGGGCTTTCAAAGAACTAGGGTACCTTCTCGCTTGTTTGTCCCTGTAATGGGGATACTACCTTTTGGTGTTTGTGTTTCTTGCTCTCTGACCATCCCAGTCGGCCTTTACCTTTTTGGGGTTGCGAGTTTAGGGGGGTGTTCAGCATAGGGTTTTGTGAGTGTCTGTGTGAGGGTTCAGCCTTTGGGAGTGTAGGATTTGGGGTTTGCGGTTTGCGGATTTGGCATAATTTAGCATTGTAAGGTCTGGGGCTTGCAAAGGGTATACCGAGTATACGTTGTGCGTGGTAAGTCGCGCGCTATAAAGTAAGGACATACGAGCCCGAGGAACGACCAATGCAGAAGGACCGACCAAGTGACGGCTCAAAACCCAAGCCAACGCCCACGTAAAAGCCGCCAAGAGCGCAAATCAGCAGAAATTCCTGTGGGTTTTGAATCAGCGATGCATTGTTCTCGTTGCACGTCAGGGGGTGGCGGAAACCTGTAGCCGGCAACACCTACTGCTATTGCGGCTGGTGGCTCAGGTTCCGCTACTACTGCTGCTGCTGCTGCTGCTGCTGCTGTTACTGCTAGTGCTACTGGTACTGCTACTCCTACTCTGCTCCGACTCCTACGCGGACCTGCTCGTACGCCTACTCCTGCTCCTACTCCTACTCCTACTGCTACTACAAGCGGTATTCCTACGACCATCTACGACCACTGCCACGATCTACTCCTAGTCTCACTCAGTCCTACTACTAGTCCTACTCCTACCCCTACACTCCGACTCCTATACTATCCTATACGCATTGCTTTCGATCCCAAGTTTCAACTGTTGTAGAATTGTAGCAAGTCCGGCCCAACTTTCCAATGGTCTATCGAAGTCGAAGCTAATGATCTTCCTTGAGGGCTACTCTAGCAGGTCCACAGGATTTACACTTACGGCTTCTTTTGTTCGAAGGATTGGGTTGCTAGCGTTCCTCCGTCGTGAAGCACCAGGAACGGCGTGCCTTTGCCGCACACTGAGCTATTGGAGCAAGCGTGCCAGTCGCATTGGAGCCCCGGGATGAACTCAGAGTGACATATTTGTGGTAAACTACAGTTTCACGACACCCACAACATTCCAGTTAGCCACGGTCAAAGCCGTGTTAAGCTTGTGTTGATTTGCTTATTTTCAGGATGTTGTAGACGTTAGCCTTGACATGTTCCGAGCATGAGGCCTGCCTCGTCTAGGGTTGGCGAGCTTTTGATCGCTGGCTTGCGTATAGGAGCTCGGGTTCGTTGGGGTTTGGGATCTTGGATGCAAGAGCCCGGTAATCGACAGTGTGTTTTGAGGTTTCGTGCTCGACCACGCAACACTAGATCTGCCACAGCATACAGAACAAAACACAACTGCATGGTTGTTGCATATCCAGAGAAGACTTAATAGCTCGACATACGGATGCAGGGCAACATCAACCTATCGTGTACTGGTCCAGGATGATCCTTTAGTTCATGTACGATGCAGCACAGCGCCTTGATGTCTGTCTATGAGATAGTCCGCCACCGAAAAAATCAGCTACCCACGAAGCACCGGGATTACTTTAAGTTCCTGTTGCCGGAGGTTGTTCGTTTGTGGACAGACAGCGTTTCGAGGCAAATCTCTCGTCTGCAGTCTGGTTGTGGAGTATCCGCATCCGCGGTTTCCAACTCGTTGCTTGGCAGTTGCTTGACGGATTGATCTTTGGCCTGATAATGGCTTGGCGGCTTGCTCTGCCCGACAGGGGCATTCTTGTAAATGTTGGGCCACAACGCAATTTGCCACTGCCTTTGCACGGTGCCCAGCGCATGTCAAGTTGCTTCGGCAGTCCCACGCATTCCAGCCGCACGACACTTGTGTCAGTCGCAGCAACACGTCGCAGGTCGCTTCTGCCCGTGTGCTGGGATATTGCAATAATGCGAATGATCATGATCATTCACTAAGTTCCTACTTCCAGCAGTCTGTTTGTGGCCGGTTAACTGTATCATGATGGACAGTATGCCACGTGGAGCATTCCTGTCGCATTGCAATGTTGCTTCGATCATGCCCGCAGATGGTGGCAAGCGTGGGCAATTAACGTTATGCGAGGCCACATAGCAGTTCTTCTGAATAGCTACAAAACCGTAAGCCCGAGCTCAAACGCAGCCTGCGCCTGACACCTTTCAGCTTGTGGTTTCGAATTTGGCAGTTTAGGTTTTCGCGTGGACGACGTAAAGTAGATACCCACGTTGCTGCTGTTTTGATTGACTGCCGTTGGCTGTGTCTGGGTTTCCGGTGTAAGTGTCAAGTTTGTGGGTTTACACTGCGAGATAAGGATTTCAGCGTCTTGGTTGTTAGTACGGTTGGCACCTTGAAACGCAGGGTGCTGTTCGCACAACAAGGCAAGAGGGCCGTGAACAAACACCGAAAAACATTCTTCAGCTTGCAAAGTTGTTTCGCCATGAACGTGCATGTTGCCTGAGCCTCCGAAACGCGATGGTCCTGCTTGCTCAAAGCAGCTGGCAACTTTTCATCATTCAGGGGTTGGTCGGGAATGTTACTCTAGTCTGCGAGAATCCTCTCGTTTGGGGCCGTGTTTTCCTATTCAGAGTTCCCTGTTGCCAAAGGGGTGGGCTACGGAAAAGTTGCGCAAACAGATTGGCGTATTAACCATTGTATTGTCACCAGTGTCTAAGAGTGACACATAGGGCACTTCATATGAGAGTTCTCCCATTTTGCGAAGGTCAGATCCGTTGACCAACAAGGCACCACCGTTCTTTTTTCGGAGATGCATTGGAGATATTCCTCGTGTTGCTGCCCATGAGCCTGTGCCATGTCAAGGCATTCGATGGTGCATTCCAAATACATGCTCTAACCGCCAGCATTCGGAGTTCTGCATAGGACATGGTCTGCACAAGCTTGCCGGAAAGGTTGTTTTTGTTTTTGTGTTTGTTTCTTGTGTTTGCTGTTGTGCTCTGCAGCTGAAGCCTGTGCAAACCAGCAATTGAGTGAACGGCCAGTTCGGGCCCACACAGCCAACACAGAAAAACGAACAGCACACCCCCTCATGCGGCCGAGTGTTGTTTGTTTTTTCTGTTCGCGCGGAGGGGAGTGCTGTTCTCTGCTGTTTGTGTGGGGAGAGGCGGGGAGAGGGGTGTGTTTTTGTGGTCGGTCTTGTGTGTGTGTGTGTGTGCGTTTTTAATTTTGCTGTTGGTGCGGCGGCTGGTGTTTTGCTTCTTTGCCGTTGTTGTTGTTTTTGTCTGCCGTGGGTGCGGGGGGTTGTTTGTTTGCGGCTTGCATGGGCCCAGACACCTCCGCCCCCGGCACCACCCCCGGCACCAACAGCACAAACACGCCAACTTCTCATCACTCTAGTCACTAGAGTGATGTGACTACGGCAGTTTTGGACTTCCAGATGAGAGCACGCCGCACCATCAATGCAATGCAGACCCACGTCATTCACGATCAGTTCCAGATCTCTTGGGACTTGAAGCGCTGAGACCACTGACCTAGTTATTGCACCGCCAGGTGCTACGGGCTTACTCCTTGCGGTCAAGCGGGGAGATGTTCAGGTACGACTGCTGGTTGCCCCGAAGCAAGAGGCATAGAAATTTCAGCGCGATACTCTCAGCGATGCGGGGGCCAGGGATGGGAGTCAGGGCTAACGAACCGAGAGCCCAAGCCAGGGACAAGAAGAAACCCATGCGTAATTGTGTCAACCTTATGACAGGAACCTGGCAGCATAAAGTTGCAAAGCTAATCTCTAGAAGCCACCGAGAATCCCACACCCTCAGCCGGCGTGCCGCAATCCTGCGCAAAAGCTTTCGTGCAACAGTTTCTCCTGTGTCTGGCCTCCCCGTGCGATAGCTGTGAGCGTAATAAACAAACTAGAACAGGGAGCCCCCAAAGTAGTAATTATCAATAGTATTGCTAATCATGTATGCCCCCATGTTATGTTTCTGCAGAGCTACAATTGAAGTAAGGGGTTCATTCGCCTGGCCCACTTAGACATCAAGCAACTGCTGGGACACTCGACGGGATAACTGTGCATCCGACATTTAAGGTGGACGGGATATGCCGGGACCAGTAAGAACCCCTAAACCTAAAACCCTAAACCCTAAACCCACATGGGTGGTTGTCAAAATTAGGATCCCTTTCTGGGTCCCCTAAATATCAGGTGCCGTAGTATATCAGGGACCCAACAAGGACCATAAATCTTGACAGCCACCCACATAAAAGTTGAGCCTCAAGTCCCAAACCCTAAAGAAACCCTACCATGAACTGCGGCTTTTTTCCGAGCCCAGCATGTTGAACTCAAGACCCAAAAGTTCTACAGCATGAACCCAGAACCCGAAAACCTAAAAACTCTACAGCCCTGAGCCTTATCATCCGTATCCAGAGAAAGCCCAAAACCTGCCCAGATTTTTTCCCCAGTGCCGGAGGTAGTCAAAGTGCTCCTGGATGCCGGGGCGAACCCGAACGATGGAGACAGCCACTTGGCTGTGAGCACCATGGGGTTCAAGATGTAGAGCTGATGAATAAGCCTTGGGTACTGCCCCCACTCAGTAACAGTTGGATTAGGACCTTAAGGAATAGTAGCCCTATTATAGACTGATACCGTATGGGGGGGCAGTACCCAGAATACGCCGAGTCTTGAAGGACCGAAATTCGGACGCTGATTGCAATCCTTAGAACCTTGAAACTTTCTGTTTAGGGTTTACCCATAGGCTCCATAGTAGTTCCTTTTTGGGATTACCTTATAGGATTCTATATATGAACCCCCAAAAGGAACTACTATGGAGCCCTTGGGTAGTTTCAGGAGGGGGTCGTTCTACTGAGAAGGCTTCAAGGCCAAAAGGCTTAGGTTGAGGGTTTCGGGGTTTAGGAGGGTTTGGTTTAGGGTTTAGGAGGGTTTGGTTTAGGGCTTAGGGTTTAGGGGTTTAGGAGGGTTTGGTTTGGGGCTTGGGGGTTAGGGGTTTAGGAGGGTTTGGGATCTTCATTCCAGCTGTTAGACTGCAGTTTGGGTTTACCTTGCAAACAGGGCCAGCCGAATGCTATAGGGTTTAGGGTTTTAGGTTTCAGGGTTTAGGGTGTAGTGGAACAGCAGAAGCTGAATCTACACGAGTGACATTGCGGCTGCCTGAAGCCACCGAGTGCCGGAAGTCCACTAATCCCGTGAAGACGTTGATACAAGGATACATGGCCAAATACCTTCTTGCAGCTATTTTGGGCTACATTTTGATGGTTTTATCCCCTAGCTCCAGTCTAAGACAACAGAGGCTCTGGATTTCCGGCGTAGCTTACACCTGGACCCTACTTGAAGAAAAGAGGTCTTGAGCTGTCGAGATCCCTTTGTGACCCCCGAACCCCTGATCACTAGACCTCCATTCGGAGGCTTCCAGGACCCTAATATAGTACCTTGAATATAGGATCCAAAAAAGTTCGAACACCAAAAAGGTACCCCTAATTTTCGGAAACCCCATTCAACTCTTGATATCGAACCTCTAATGAATCCCTCGTAGAACCCTTGTTATTGCTCCTGCAGAGAGCCCTGCTTTGTCGCTCCGAGGTGGTGGGGCCACGGCCTGCCACTATGCGAGCGGCTCAGAGTGCTCGGGGCAGGGTCCAGCCTACTTGTATAGGCATGCCAATGTACATGTCGTAAGGTGTAGCTACGCATATAGATACATCGACTTGCAAAACATGTGAGAGAGAGAGAGAGAGAGAGGCACAGAGAGAGAGAGAGAGAGACAGAGAGAGAGACAGAGAGAGAGAAAGAGGGAGCGAGGGAGGGACAGAGAGAGCGCAAGCGAGAGCGAGAGAGGGGGAGGGAGAGAGAGAGAGAGAGAGAGAGAGAGAGAGAGAGAGTTTGGCACAGGCAGGAAGCCAGACAGCCAGGCAGGCAGGAAGACAGCCAGACAGATAGACAACAGACAGTCGGCAGACAGACAGACAAGATAGATGAAAAAGAAAGACAGCTGGACAGAAAGAGGGAAAGACACACGGACGGACAGACGGAGGGAGGTATGGATGGATGGATGCTGTGCATGGATGGGATGGATGGGGTGGATGGGATGGACGGATGGAGGGATGAGGGGGTGTATCTGGTGGATGGATGGATGGATAGATGGACGCTTGCTTCAATTTGTGCTTGGAAACAAACCCCATACGCAAAACCCTAACAACCCTGATCCTCTCAGCCCCCTTCATTATTAACACTGGTGGTATCCTTCATATTATTGGCCTTGAAGCAATCAGCATGGAAATCCCTTGTAAAACCCGAAACCTTGGGCACTGCCCCCCATTCTATGACGGTTAGGTTGATAACATTAGTATAGCCCGTACTGTGACACATAATATGGACTGGTACAGAGTGGGGGCAGTACGTAGCCTAAACTACCCTGAACCCTTAAACCCTAAACCCTGAAGAGCATTCGGCCGACATCGTCGACTCAGGCAAGTCTCCGGGGCAGCGGTGAGCTGCTTCAGACCCTGTTGCAGGCTTCATGGGGCTCGGGGTTTGGTTAGTGGGTTTGGGCGTGGTTGGACCCAGGCTTCGGTTGTTTCCTGCCGCCCAAGATTCACAGTTTGAGCGTTCATGGCTTTGAGGGTTTAGGGTTTAGGGTTTGGGGTTTAGGGTTTAAGTTTGGGGTCCAGGGTTTCGGATTTACGGTTTACTTTGGAAGGTGTGATGGCGTGAGGGCTTGGGGTTCAGTCCAGTATCCCAGCCTGGGGTTCGGGATTTTTCCAACAGTCAAAGGGGAAAAGGAGGGACCCTTAATAAACTTAATGGGGACCCCTACCCTATAATGGGCTATATAATGGGTATATAATAGCTAATAGCTATATTAAGGGTATATACCTAGGGGTCCTCATTAAGGGTCCCTCCTTTTCCCCTTTCACAACCGGGGCCTCAGCATCTGCTCATCAACTTCCCGTGCGCTCCGATCATCAATGCGGTTACTCGGGCGCGTCATTCTGGTTCCCATAGGGTTTAGGGTTTAGGGTTTAGGGTTTAGGGCTGGTTTCCCATACTAGGATGCCCAGTAGTACCCTTAAGGATCTATAAGGGTTCCTTAAAGGGATCTATAAGGGTTCTATAAAGGGTTTAGGGTTTCCGGCTAGGATGCCCAGTAGTACCCTTATTCCCTTTTTTGTAGTCCTAGGTTCCTTATAAAGTTACCCAATACCAAAAAGAGAGGCCTTTTTAGTCTTAGGTTACTGGGTATCCTAGACTATCGTCATTCTGGTTCCCATATTATTTTGGGATCCTTATATCCAGGATCCTACTATTTGGGATACTATATTAGGGTCCCCTATTTTCGGAAATCCCCATACTATCTTTGAGCCGCAGCCCGTTTTAGGGTCATCATCGGTGGCTTCATGCTTTCAGGGCTCATCTACAGCTTCGGGATCTGGGGGAGAATAAATTTCGCCTATAGTGTAGTTCCTTTTTTGGTTTAACCAGTTTTATATTAAGGATCCTAAAATTGTTTAAAAGGTAACCCTGAAAAGGAATTACAATGGAGACTATAGGCAGGGGTTTCGATACGCCGATAAAGCCCGAAACCCCGTTTCCTAAACCCGTAGGTTGGGATCCTCTGCACTACTTGGAGGTTCATGGGTAGGTATAAGTGGGGCTAAGGCCCTTCATAGGGGTTTATAGCTATAGCTACCCTACTGAAAACCCTACTTATAACTAAGCATGGACCTCCAAGCAAAGCATAACACAAATCATATGAACCTCCAAGCAAAGCAGAACAAAAAAAAGCTGTCGTTCGCTTCGTCCAGGCTTGAGGCCTGTACTGGGGTTGATGGGTCTAAGGTTGAGGGAAGAGTGGGACTTCCTTTAGCCCTAGTTTTTAATATAGGGGCCTTAGTAAGTACCTATACTAGTGTGGTGGTTTCCTTATTATATGTTAGTATAATGGGCTGTATTGTGCTTCTTTTCTAGCAGCTCCGGGCACATCTTGGGATGTGAATCTGGCAAGCTTCTGGCTTCTACTGCAAGCCCGAAGCAAACCTTACAACCCCTGAAACCAGAAACGAAGCCCGAAACCCCAAAACCCGAAACCCTTAACATAAGACTCTGTCGACCCACAAGCTCTCAGCTAATCTCGGGGCCTAAATAAATACCAATACTGTTGTGGGGCTTCCTTATGATGATTATAGCAATATATACCCCAAAAACGCCGTTCTAATTATTGCAAGTAAGGCGCCTATCCTGAGCCGTTCGTCCGGCAGTCCGGAGCCCAAAATGCCCGAAAGTTCATTGAAAAAGCAAGCCTTCTAAGCCACCAAAGCCATGAATCCTCGCATGGGTAGTTCTCTAAATTAGAGTCCCTTTTCGGGACGACCCCAAGAAAGAGAGCTACTTACATCATGGAAACCACAAATTACGCCCTAAACTCCTAATCCGGAGCTCTAAACCCTAAGCCGCCATATAGAAACCAGAAAGTACACCCTAAACGGAACCCTTATGGATCCCTATCAAGGAACCCTTATACTAGTACCCAGAGTAGGCCCTTAGTCAAGCTTTAGGTTCCTTAATAACTACCTTTAAATTAAATCAAAAAGGGCACCCTTTTTATTCCTAGGTTACTCTTAGGTCTAGCAGATAAAAGGATCCCGCCCTAAACGGAACCCTTACGGATGCCTTTCAAGGAACCCTTATGCCTTTTTATAAAGGACCCCTGATCCTGAGCTCTACCTTCGGCAGGCCCGGAGCGATCCGAGCCGCTGCGACGACCGGGGGGACTCCCCCCTCGCCTGGGCTGCATCGGAGGAGGCGCCCGGCTTTAGAAAAAAATAGTGGTTTTAGGTTTAGGGTTCCTTAAGGGCCCCTTTAAAGGGATCTATAGGGATTCTATAAGGGTATAGGGTTTAGGGTTTAGGGTTTACAGGGAACTCCAGAAAGTTGGAATGTGGTTTCAGGGTAGGATACCCTATAATTTACCGTAAAGGGTTTAGGACAATCATATTCCAACTTTCTGGCTTTTACTGTAAGGCTTGGGGTTTAAGGGTTCAAGGGTTAAGGCTAGGGTGTTTAGGGTTCAAATTAGGGGATTTAGGAGTTTAGGGGTTTAGGGTTTAAGGGTTCAAGGGTTAGGGCTAGGGTGTTTAGGGTTAAAATGAGGGGATTTAGGAGTTTAGGGTTTAAGGGTTCAAGGGTTAGGGCTAGGGTGTTTAGGGTTCAAATTAGGGGATTTAGGAGTTTAGGGGTTTAGGGTTTAAGGGTTCAGGGGTTAGGGCTAGGGGGCTTTTGGTGTTTGGGGTTTAGGGGCTTTCAGGGTTCTAGAACCTCTACAACCCTCAATCAACAACCCTAAACCCCAAACCCTAAACTCTGGACCATTCTGCCCTAAGCCTAAACCCTGAACCCTTACATACCCTAAATTATAACTCTAAATCTACAACCCTAAACAATGCCCTGCCATTCCAAGGTCGTGGCGTTGCTTTTAGCGGCCGGGGTGGATCCGAGCTCACGCAGCCTGCGCCTCAACTTACCTTTGGTTAGTAGGGAGTGGAAGGGGTGTATAAAGGGGTCTATAAGGGGTACTATAAGGGATCTATAAGGGTACTATAATATAGGGGCCTTAATAATCCTATATCTTAGCTTTGGTTAGTAGGGAAAGGAAGAATGGTAGTAATAGTAGGTACAAGTATACCCCATTCCTCCATTCCCTACTAACCAAAGGCGCCTCAAGGGGACTCGAAGCTGAGAGCAGCCTCATGATAGTTAGAGCAGGGTTTCATAGGGTTGCTTTATAGGGGCTACTATAAGGGATCTTTGAGGGTACTATAATGTAGGGGCCTTAACCGTTGGAATAGGGTTTTGGGGCCTACTATACTAGAACTATAAGAGGGAACCCCACAAATAGTGTAGGTAATTATTAAGGCCCCTATATAAGACCTGTCTGCGGATTGTAATCTAGAGGCCCAGGTGTTAGTTAACTTACCCCATGATGCTGCATACAGAGTTTACATGTACACACAACGTTTTCCTGCACACTATACAAAGCCCCTCGAAACCCTGCGAACCCCTATACAAACCCCGCAGCCCAGCAGAATCCCATAGGCTTTCAAACAAAGCATGGAGACCAGGATGTAGCCTGATGGGGTCATGTTTCCATCATCGGATGCTTTTCTTAGTCTTTGACTCTTTGAGAAGAAGAAGAGAGATCAATTTTTGGCTATGAGACCTCAGCAATTTTGTAGGTCAACAACGGACAAGGCTTTTGACCCACAAACATTTGTGTTCTTGGAGCAGCTCAGATAGGTCCGAACACCACAAGACTCCAAGCCTAAACCCAAAGTCAGAGCTTCGAACAGCCTAAGCCTAAGCAGTATATCTCAGCCCTCCAGCCTGAACTTGGACCCAACCGCAACACCTTTAACAGCTGAGGAGTCTTTTGAGCTTAAGGCCCGTCGCCCATGAAGTCTAACAACGCATAACCTGGCGTAATACGTTGCGCCAGACGAACTTGTTCAGGTAGGAGGGGCTTGCCATAAGCTGACTCACGAAGTGGCGAGATACTACTTATGATGCATGCGATGTGTTGAGTGCCACTTGACGGGCTGCAATGACAAAGTCTGCAAGCGAATTCCTAAGTCTCATCGAAGACATGCTCTACCACTCTGCGTACGATGAGACGATCCTTGCCTGGCTCCTGTCAAAAAAGAGCGTGTCGGACCTTTTGCAGACCAAGGCTGCCCAAGACGTGCTGCACGCAATGCCTAAAGAGTTGGCATTGCCAGACTGGGATTCGTTTCAGCTGACCCAAGGCGAGAACATCGATGACCTACAATGCCGCCATGCAGGTGTTTCGAGTCTCACTCTGCATGCCTCGCTGCACTTTGAAGTACAAGCCCTCAAAACCGTCTTGGGTCAAATATGGGAGCTTCCGAAAATTAGGGGTACCCTACTTTGGGTTCCTTATAATAAGGATCCTACTATTTAGGGTACTATATTAGGGTCCCCTATTTTCGGAAACTCCCAAGTATGCCGTGCGCACTGCGGCGAGCACGATGCCCAGCAACCATGCTCCCGACCAGTGCGTGGCTGGAGCACGGCTGCCGGAGACGCCCGGCCCTAAGCATCCCTAAGCCCTACGCCCCGAAACCCATGCAAAATCCTAACCTCTATAAACCCCTTCCTAAACCCTACGTAAATTTTAAATCCTAAACCTTAAATCTTGAACCCTAAACCCTACACCCTGAATCTGAGATCCCAAACCCGAAGCCCTAAACCTTAAATCTTAAATCCTGAACCCTAAACCCTAAATCTTCAAGCTTTCAACGCTGAGAAAGCCGGAGGCCTGGGCGGCCGAAGTGCGCTGATGTTTGCCGCAGCCGGGGGCTCGGGGGGGACCCAAACCCAAGACCTCAGAGTGCAGGGTTTAGGATTTGGGATTTAGGGTTTAGGGTGTAGGATTTAGGGTTTAGGGTTTAGGGTGAGTCCCTGCACCCAGAATTCCTGGGTTCAGGGTGCAGGGTTTATGTAAGGTTCAGGGCTTAGGGTGCTTTAGGGTTTCAGTCGACGGTTCATCGCTGCAGTCTCGCTCTGGCCGGGATGTGTTTGCAGGGGTTTACGGTGAATGGCTTTGGGGCTTCCGGGTTTTAGGGCTTTGGGGTTTCAGGACTTTCGTTTTTTTGGGGGTTTGGGGGTTAGGTTTAGGGCTTCAGGGGTGCAGGGCTTCAGGGTTGTCGGGCTTTAGGGCTGTGGGATGTAGGGTTTAGGGTTAGGGTTTGCGTCTTTAGGGTTTCAGGGTTTAGGGTTTGTGGGTTCAGGGTTTCGGTGTAGGGTTGAGTTTGTGGTCTGATGCTTGTTCGTGGTCCAATTTTCGATTTCGTTTGGGATTCCAGCTTAGAGTAGGAAGTGGGCTTCAGGGGCTAGCGTTCAGGAACTAGAACGTAGGGTTTTGCGCTTAGGAACTATGCAAGGTGTAGGGTTTCGTGTTTAGGCTTTAGAATTAGGCTTGCGAGGTTCCGATCTGATAGTTCATAGCATTCGGGCTTGAGGTCGAGGGGTTCAGGCCGGTTTAGGTGCCGGAGGTGCAGAACAAGACAGGATGCCGAACCTGGCCAAGGTAGGGCCTAGGGTTCTGAGACCCGGGCCATCGAGTTTAGGCTTAAGGGACGATTGTAATGACAATCGTAACTAACAATGGAGTAACAATACGAGTAACGATAATGCTAATCATGACAACCATAATAGGATGTATGGACCTGGTTTCTGGAGTTTCGGGTTGAGGGATGTGAGTTGTAGACTTCAGTCAAAGGGTAAAAGGAGGGACCCCCAATAAGGACCCCTAGGTATATACCCATAATATTGTAATATTGCCATTATATACCCATTATATAGCCCATTAAGGGTAGGGGTCCCCATTAAGGGTCCCTCCTTGTCCCCTTTGATTCAGGGTATCCGGATCTGGGTTGAGAGGCTCGGGACCCCGAAGAACCGGCGGGTGAGTCGGCCGATGTGGTGGGCACCCCGAAAGTGCAAGAGCCGTGATGTTGTGGGGTTTAGGGTTTAGGGGTTGAGAAGTCCTTGGGGTGGATGAATTTGAAGCCGACCCTGAAATGGAAGACCTTGCTTATAAGCTTACCGGCGACCGCTACAACAGCTAAGACGTAGTGTCTCTGTAAAGGTTGAGGGTTTAGGGCTGACGTAGTGGGAACCTTGCTCCCACCCAAGAACATCCGAGGGTAATAAATATAGCCATTATATACCCATTATATAGCCCATTATAGGGTAGGGGTCCCCCATTAAGGTCCCTCCTTTTTCCCTTTGAACCTTGCTCCCACCCAAGAACAGCAGCCCTATGTCAAGGCACGGGGCCATCTCAGCGCTGCTCGCATGCTCGCCGCCGCAGACTGTGCCTAGCCTTCACACGTACCTCAACCTACCAAAACCCTACTTTTTTGTAGGGTCCCCCTATATATTCCAAATTAGGGTTTATAATAAGAACCTACAGGGTTTGGTAGTTTAAGGTAGGGTTCAGGGTTTAGGGCCCTGCCCAAGGGCTCCATAGTAGTTCCTCCTGGGGGTTCATATGTAGAATCCTATAAGCTAATCCCAAAACATGTACCTTAACCTACCAAAACCTACTTTTTGTAGGGTCCCTATAAATTCCATATTAGGGTTTATAATAAGAACCTACAAAAAATTGGGTTTGGTAGGGTTTAGGGCCCCGGGCTTGATTTGGCTTCAGAGTTAAGGGTTTAAGATGTCCCTAAGCCGCAACCCAAGGAGTTTGGGCTGTCTAGGGTATCCTAGGCCATGGGATCCATGGTGACACTGGTCACCCACTAGGACCCAGAGTAAGCCCTTATTCCCTTTTTTAGGGTTCTGGTTCCCTTAATAAGCCCCTTTAAACCGAAAAGGGCACCCTTTTTATTCCTAGGTTACTCTTAGGTCTAGCCCATAACCCTGGCTTAGTTGTGGGATGTCGGCTTGCAGGTTTAGCGTTTGCCCGAACCCCCAAAGGCAGGTACAATGATGGCCCAACACCCACAAAACCTCATGATTCTACACGGACCTAAATTGACTTAGCCCTGTGTTGGTTTACGGGGACCGAAGAGTGTCTTCTCATGCACACACAGAGGTAGACAAATCCCCAAAATTTGTCCCACACTCTGACAGCCTGGTGAGTTGAACTTGGTAAGCACGTGGGCAGTTCCCTTTAGGGTCCCTTGCAGGGTCCTCTTTATAAGGGTGTACGGTGTAGGTTTTTGAGGACCTAAACGGAGACCCTAACTGAGAGAACTACCCATGTCCCAAGCCAACCAGGCCCTAAACCCTAAACCCGAGACGGCCTAAATCCTCGACCTTGAAACCGAGATCCTAAACCCGAGACGCCCTAAACGCTAGCATGCTGCACCTCGCAGGCGATAACATCGATGCCGTGGACGATGCGGGCGACAGCGCTGCGGCGCTAGCGCTGGCGAACGGTCACGAGGACTCGCTCATCTGGGGGCTTGGGGTTTAGAGTTTGGGGGTTTAGGGTTTAGGACATTCGCGCAAGGGAATTCGGTGAATGAAAGCTCGAACGAAGAATGGCTATGCTGGTTGTACGTAATTGGCTCTGATCGGGCAATAGCATAGAATAGAGTCCGGGACGGGAGGCATTATGCGGCTTTCCCCGAAGCTCCAGAAGCTTTTAGGGACCGGGGATGCCAATGTTCCAACTTAACTTCTTCCACGTGTGAGCACTACATAACCTCAACAAGCCCCAGACCCCAACAAAAACAGGTTTCCAGCGTGTCGAGCAGTGCGGTGCTGGAATTGCTAAACCCACAAGCTCAAATCATGCGACGCCTCATGCATTTTTGGGGTCCCCACATCGGGATCGCGTTGGGGAATCCTATCTCATAAGCTGGCTTTGACAAAGCTCTGTTCTGGAAGCTTTGAGACCCGGAAACCCCAAAGCCCTAAACCCTAGACCCCCAAAAAGACATCTCCACATTCTTCCCTGAACCCTAAACCCTGAACTCCGAAATCCTTCAGTTACCTTGACTGTATCCCTTATAGCAACCCTCTACTGAGTTCTGGAGTTCCAGCCTGAATACTTTTTGAGGACCTGTTCCTTAAAGAAAACTTTTTGAAATACGCGATTACGTCTTTTTTTTGCCTGGTTACCTCCCTCAGAGTCAAGAATTTTTTGTAACCCTAAGCTTTAAAGCCTCCCAGCGAGATGTGGTAAGCTACACGCCCAGCGGAGTCCGCTTCCTGGACCTCGGCGAACGGAAAAGGGACGTCTAGAAAGAAATAAAGCGTAAACCCTAAACCGTTAACCCTCATAATATAGCAACCCCGATGCGACCTCTCAGAGGAAGTGGTGGCCATGCTCTTGAGCTTCGGAGCAACGGCAGCTCGGATGCGTCTTTGCGTTTAGGGTTTAGGGTGGGGAGTTTCAGATTTTTCAGGTGCAAGATATCTTAAAAGGTCGCTTCCGATGTTATGAAGGGTTTCCGCAGGGTGTAGAAGCATGATCTCGGACTTAGGGCAGACGATTTGGGAATGCCTAAACCCTAAACCGCCTAGAGTCGAAGACCTTGAGGCTTTCGCAGAAGAGGAGCTCAAAAAAAATACAGAAACGCCTAGAGTTTTCGAGCCTCAGGCGGTCTTAAGATTGCTTAAAGCTGGGCCTTCGAGGTTGGGAGCTTCATGTGGGTGGTTGTCAAAATTATGGTCCCTGTTTGGGGGTACCCTAAGTAACAGGTGTCGTATTATAATAGGGACCCAAAAAGGGACCATAATTTTGACAACCACCCATGTGAAGGTTCTATGGTGGCTTCATCGCCCTTCCAGTCATGCATAGGGGTTTCGTTAATAAGGCTCCCACATTCAAGGGTCCTGCACCCGAAATGCCCAACACCTGCGGTTTCTCCATTGAGTGTGGAGTTTAGGTAGAGGTCTGAATAGGCATAGTTTCAATCTCACGTTATGGTTTCAATACAAAGTCTTCTTCGGTACACCCCAAGGAGGCCTGCCTGTAGTTCTCCTGTCATACGCGAGTCCATAGCCATTGTCCGTGCCCGTGCCTCGGTCATTGAGCTTTTCGAATCTTCGCCAGAAGCACCGATGCTTTGAGGATTCCATGGAAAGGTTCCCCTAAGGGAAACGACATTGGAAGAATGAGGGATAGTATCGCCCCACAGTATCTTGTAGGCATAACCTTTTTTGTAATTATGCTGTTGGAATGATTACCCAGAGAGCCCAATACCCCTTAATTAAGGAATATAGCTTAAATCGTATTATGCGCCCCCGTATAATTTAAGGTATATTCCTTGATTAAGGCGGAGTATTGGGCTCTCTGGGTAAGGCCCCTAGAGAGTCCGTTTATCAGGGCGCTCAAAGGCGAACGTTGGGGGCTTGAGAGGCTCGGGTCTGAGTTTAGGTATGTAGGAAGGTATACATAACCCCGAAGACCTATGATGGAACTCTAAACCCATATTTAAGCCCAATAGCTATACTTGCAACTGAATAAGTGGGCACACAAGCTACACGGGGAGATGTGATGGAAGTCGCCAAAAGTCACTTTGCCCAGAGAGCCCAATACCCCTTAATTAAGGAATATACCTTAAACTATAAGGGGATTCATATTATGATTTAGGCTATATTCCTTATTTAAGGGGTATTGGGCTCTCTGGGTGATGGTTTAGCAAAAGCAGCACTGGTCTTGTGGGCCGCCCTTCAAACGGTGATGCACGTGGACGGTTCGCAAGTGTAGCCGCTGCTGCACGTTGCTCACGTGGAGGCCGACGGCTAATATAGGGGCCTAAATAATTACCAATGCTGTTTTGGGTGTGCCTTATTGGAAATACGGTATAACGGGCCCCAAAACCCTATTCTAATTATTAAGGCCCCCATATTTCCCGGCGACTTCCCACATTTGATCATCAACCGAAGTAAGGAAATGCTGAGCCATGAAGAGTGCACGAACGTTTCCCTCGCCCCGGTCCCAACGGTTGAGCTGTTGTTCGGGGTCGCATCTAGACTGTAGTTTTCCAAACCAGAGATACCTGGCTGAAACCTACAGTCTTCATTCATGCTGGCTATGGTACAAGCCAGAAAGTTGGAAAATTAGTATCTTCATGCCCCTAAAGTAAAGCACAAGGGATCTTAGCACTAATCCTCCCAAACCCATGTTCCAACTTTCTGGCTTCTGCTGCAAAGGCCTAGACATGTGACCTTGCAGCCTGGCACCAGGATAGTCTACTGAAGCTTGAGAAACTCCGCCGGGCGACAGCATGATGGCTGCACCGCTCAAAGTCGGGTGGTCCAATGTCATTTAGTGGAAGGTGCCCCAGTATATACCCCTCAACCCTAAACCCATGCTATACCCGCATCCCCGAAGAGCCTTTCGATGTTTGCTTTGAAGTGTAAAGAACCCCAATGGACACCAACCTGCAAGCACGCACCCTACACCATCAAGGACTAGGACCCAAAGTAGGCCCTTAGTCCCTTTTTTAGCTTTAGATTCCTTAATAACTACCTTTAAATCAAAAAGGGCACCCTTTTTATTCCTAGATTACCCTTAGGTCTAGAGGCATAAATGCCCGCCCAAAGGCGGTCAAGAGCCCGGGTCGTGTCGTACTGCAGGAAGAGGCTGCATCCTGCTCACAGCACTCTTGGGGTTGGGGTGTAGAGGCTTTAGGGTTAAGGTTGGCTGGAGGTGTTGGCAGTTAGGCGCAGGGGGGGGGTTTGGGGTTTAGGTTTTAGGGTTTCGGGTTTAGGCGCAGGGGGGTTTACGGAATAAGCCTCAGTGCCTTCCATGCGGAGTGTGAGGTTGTATTTTGCTCAAGCCAGTGGTGGTTTGGGGTGTTTACGGACACCGATCGGTGGCCCCAAAACCCTAAACCCTAAACCGCTGCAAGTAGCAGCTGTGGTGCGTGCAAGGCACTGAAATTCAGCGTCCAGGACACGAATCAAGAACTGTTCTTTGGTTTTTGCGAGCTTCGCGAACCCTGGAGCCCGAAAAGCAGGTAAAGCTGAAACCAATAAGCCGACAGGCCAGAACAAGCCCGACGCGATGCCCGAAAGTCCGCGTCCTTCTCGCCATTGCCCTCTTAACTATGGCCATAACATGGGAGTTTTATGCAGAACCCCAGTCTAAACGGTGAGGCCTTTCTCTGTGGGCCACGAACATCTCGAGCGCGAACCCATCCGAGCCCTACTAGTTCCTGTGCATTTCAAGGTTAGGGTTTTAGGGTTCAGGGTTTAGGGTTTAGGATTTAGGGAGGGTGGGTTGCAAGTTCGAATCCCCAAGTAGAGCCCCTTTACATGACGGTTGCCTGCAGTTGGACTTTTCCAGGCTTTAAGGGAGCCGCCCCTGCCAGGTCCTCTTCGACGCTGCGCGCCGGGGGGATGCCGCAGCAATTCGGAGCTGGCTAGCGCTGCTTGGCAGCCGAGTTGGAGATCGGGGCTAGTGTACCTCAAACCCTGAACCTCCCAACCCCTAAACGCTAAACCCTGCAAACCCTCAACCCGGAAGCCCAAGCGGGAAGTTTCAGCCTAGAGCCCTCAAAGTCAATGTTTAGGGTGTAATCGAGTGTTCAATGGTAATGAAGCTCTTTATAGTTCCTTTATAAGTACAGTATAGTATCGTATCCCCCCAAACCATTCGAACCACCAGCTCTCCCTAAAACCTAAACCCTCTATGTAAGGAAAATTTACTGGAGTTCTGAGGCGGCTTTATCTTGGTGGTTTAGGGTTCAGTTTGAGGCATTGACCTCATTTTTTGTGCTTGGGGCCTCCAGAGGGGATGTAGGTGTTCGGTTCAGGGTTGAGGGTTTAGGTTGCCGCATGTCTGGGTTGAGGCTTGTAGCCTTATAAGTCATGCGTAATCTATTGCGTGGACTGCCCGGACATCATTTCTCTTACTCCCGTAAACCTTCAGGGCCAACGCAATGAACCCTGCCTGAAGCTCCCAAATCTTTTTCTTGTGCTTATCCTAGGGCCCGTATAGAAACCTTAAAGGAACCCTTAAAGTAACCCTTTAAAGAAACTCTTGCAAGAACCCTTAAAGTGCATGGAGCCCTTGGTGGAAGTTATGGGATGCCAGACCCTATAGAGGAGCCCATATTTTTTCGGGGTTCCTCCTTGTTATTGCTATCCCAGGCCCTATTCTAATTATTATGCCCCGCATATTCAACCCTAACCTTAAGCCTCCATCACGAAACCTTGTAAGCACTAAACCCTCGAGCCCTATCACTAATCCCCAAGCCCCAAACGCGTAAACCCCCTAAACCCTGAACCCCTAAACCCTACCTTAACCCCAAATAACCTACCTTTTTAAGGACTTATCCAAGGAAATCATATTAAGGAACCCTAAAAAGGTAGATTTCTCATGCTCTAGGTATACCCTAAGCCCCAAGGTCAGCTCAAGGAGCCGGCGACGTCAACGCCCAGGACCTGCGCTCGCCTGACGTTTGGGGCTTCAGAGGGGCTCCAAGGGTGTTTACCTATGGGTTTGGGATTTGGGAGTTTCGGAAATTAGGGCTACTTTATTTTGGAGTCCTTAGAATAATAAGGATCCTACGATTTAGCGTGCTATCTTAGTGTCCCCTATTTTCGGAAACCCCCGTTTAGGGTTTGGGGGTTTGATGGAGACAGGCGGTTTGGAAAGGCAGGGGTCCAGGGTGTTGCAGCAAGCCCTAAGTGTCAGGGCTTTTGATCTTAGCCAACTATTCCGGGCCCTAAACCCCAAACCCTAAGCCCCTGAACCCTAAACCCTAAAACCCTAACCCCCTAAACCCTTAAACCCCTAAACCCTAAACCCTAAATTCCGGGGTACTACCAAGTGCCAACCTTAAGTAAGGAATATGCCTTAAATTAGAAGGAACAGGTAGGACCTAGGGTTCGTTCACAGGAATCTATAGGGTTAAGGATTATATATACCTTGAATTATAAGGGGTCGCATGATATGATTTAAACTATATTCCTTGATTAAGGGGTATTGGGCTCCCTGGGAAGTCCGATGGCAGGTGCCATGGTCCTCCGGCAAGCACGGACCGCTGCGGTCGGGGTTGTCAGCTTGAAGGCCGCGCAACTCAATCATAGGAGGCCAAAAGGGGTTTTAGGCTATGGGGGTTTAGTAGGGGTTAGGGTTCCCATAATAGGGTTCATATTAAGGAATCC
The DNA here is from genome assembly GCA_905221615.1 of Symbiodinium sp. CCMP2592. Taxonomy (NCBI): domain Eukaryota; class Dinophyceae; order Suessiales; family Symbiodiniaceae; genus Symbiodinium; species Symbiodinium sp. CCMP2592. Next base: position 467,605 of record CAJNDT010005940.1, read on the forward strand.
CTACCCCAAGAATCTTAAACCCCCTTTTGGCCTCCCAAGGTGGCGTGTTTGTGCTTGAGTCGTGTCTACTCGGTCTTCGACCCGCGGAAGTTGATCAAGGTGCTCAACCTCACAGCCGAGTAGGAGGTGGATCTTAGGGTGCTCGTCGGGGCCGTGTCGGCGAAGTTCCTGGACGAAGGCCACCAGACGCTGAGAGTCAACCCTAAACCCTAGATCTCACACCGTCACAGTATCATTGCTGTCGTAACCGCAGTATAGATATCAAGGGCATTCCTTCGTCCCTGTAGTGGAGTGCGTATACCGTCGTGGACGCAGGGGGCCTTGCATGACCGCACCAAACCGTGCAGAGTAGCAAAGCCCCAAAACCCTCAGTCGGAGCAGCTGGGTGAGCAACCTTGATCTTTCCTTTGACCTGTAGTTAGAATCCTAGCATACTGCAAAGGTAATCCTTGTGCTTTATGGTTTAGTGTCTATCATGCCTATCATGTTCCTCCTAAAGCCCAAACCAGCCAAATAAAGGGGCCTAGAAAAATACCAAAAATACTCCTTAGGGTTTTTTATTATAAGTATAGAGTAGAGAACCAGCCCTAAGCCCTATTCGTAGCCAAAGCGTATAAACCAGCCCTAAACCCTAAAACCCTCCGGAAAATCCAGGAGCCAAGCGGAGACTCGCCGCTGCTATTGGCCTCCGCGCAGGGCACAGCAGAGGCGGTGACTTGGCACTTCGGCGTAGAGGGCTGGGCTTGGGTTCGCTTGTACGCACTGCAGGGGGCCTTAATAGGGTGTTGGGCTCCTTTGTAGTACCTAGAGAGCCCAATGCCCCTTAATTAAGGAATATACCTTAAATCATATTATGCGTCCCCGTATAGTTTAAGGTATATTCCTTAATTAAGGGGTATTGGGCTCTCTGGGTATACCTTTTGCAAGGAGCTCTAAGGAGTACTAATGTCAGGGTCTCAACAAGAAGTTCATTAGTCATGTCCCCCGTATAGTCATATACGAACATGCAATACCATGCTAAATACAAGCTAAAGCCGTTTACCGGGGTCTGGAGTTATGAGAAATCTTGGTGCCGGTGTCCACTTCGCATGTTCATGCATGTCTTCTTGAAGCCAAAGCCATCAAACTGTTTAGAGTTTAGGGTTCTATATCGTTGATCCGTCTTGTTGCGATTTAGGGCTCAGGAACCAGCTAGAGTCAATGTATCCCGGTCCGTTTCAGTCTTGAGTGCCTCCAACTCTTGTTCCTGGTTGGTTCAATCTCCGAACTGTAAACCCCAAACCTGTCACGCGCAACGCTTGCCGCTTTCATTTCGTTGCCGTATAACAAGATCCAGAATCATTGAAATCTTGAGTTGAAGAAGCCGGAAGCCGCAAGCCTAATGCAGAAGCCGATTCAATTCGTGATAGTACTCCCTCAGCTCCAAACCCTCAACCCTAAACCACCAAACCCCAAACCTAAATAATTACCCCAAAACCCTATACCCTAAAACCCATGGACCCCTAAACCCTAGCTCCCAAGCCTGTTGCTTCCGATGTCCTCTGCCCCGGGGACCTTGCCTACACCTCTAGTTTGGAAGAGTCTACACACGCACACCCTAAACCCTAAAATCCCTAACCCCTAAACCCCAAACTCTAATCCCTTCAACCGGTAAACCCAAACCCCTAAACCCTTAAACCCGAACCCCGAAACCCTAAATCCTTAAACCCAAACCCTAAACCCTAAACCCTTAAACCCAAACCCCCGGAGCCGGCACGTCGTTCCTCGAACAGAGGAGATCGTCCGAGTAAAAAAGGCTGCACGGCATAGTACACTGTGCCACATCAGAGTTTTTCCTGTTTGCTTGAGCCAAGAAAAGCCTCAATATCCCACAGCTCGGCTCTTCTTGTTGATTCAGCCCGCCATGTCGTATGTCTTCAATTTCTACGCTGGGCCTCCTAACCAGGGAGAGAATAATCCGCCTCCAAATTCGCCCCACACGTGCAATTCGAGCGAGATCGGAGGGCGATTCACCCCGCCGGCACCATCGTCATAGACGACACCACCGGCACCGATCCCGCAGCAGACAAGATCGCCATGGTCCAGGCCACGAACAGGCTGCTGCAGTCAGCGGACCACGCAATGTTCGTCCGTCTCGAAAACCGGGAACCGCACCGCCCGGAGACTGGAACATTTCAGTGGATGCAGCTCCTTTTCGGCAGTCTCCTCTTCATCATGTACAGCATCCACCTCCACGGTCAGAGACCCCTCCTCCGAGGGCAAAATCGGCCCCTGCAGCCCGAGCACCTCCACCCTGAACCCTAAACCCCTAAATCCTAAAACCCTAAACCCCAAACTCCTAAATCCCACATTGCCTCCTGTGAGACCTTCTGCTCTTGGCAGCTCCGAGGTTGATCTTCTTCTTCGAGCCTACATCTCAGACTGGCCGTTACCGTTTGGGGCTTAGGGTTCAGGGGTTTCGGGGTTTAGGGTTTAGGGGATAGGATGCAGGGTTTAGGGGTTAGGATTTACGGTTTTGGGGTTTAGGGTTAAAGTTTAGGGGTTTAGAGTTTAGGGTTCTCCAGTTCAAGTTTTAGAGCCCCATTAGAAGATAGAAGCCCTGCAAGTTTCGGAAGTTCGGGGCATAAGCTAATGTTTCACCGTTCAGAGGAGTTTGCTTGAGGTTCCTCTGCATGGATGGTTGTCAAAATTATGGTACCTTTTTGGGCACCCTAAATATTAGGTGCCGTAGGGGCCATAATGTTGACAACCACCCGTGTGTTTACGGGTTTCATTGACCAGTCGAAGATCAGGACGCTTCCCTGGTCTCGCTCTACTGGTTTGGTAGCCACTTCGAGGCCCGAATCCTGGAAAGAGTTTGGAGTGAAAGGCCTTTGAAACGGCTTGAAGATTGAGCACTGACATGCTCTAGGGTGCCCATGTACAAAAGGTGTTTCAAACTTGTACCGCACTCCGTAGCAAAGCCTGCAAGTGCTAAAGGCAAATTCGAAAAAATCTACGTTGCGAGCAAGTGAAGACGAATGGTTAATCTAGGGGCCTTAATAATTACCTGTACCCTTTTTGGGGTTCCTGACTATTATAGTTAGTAGCCCCTACAGACCCCGTTTAAAGGACCCCTGATGTAGGAACCTGATTAAGAGATCCTGGGCGTATAACCCCAAAATAGTAGGATTCATCTAAGGAACCCTAATAAAGGCCCAAGGTTTCTTAATCAGGTTCCTACATTATTCTACTTATTAAGGCCCTACGCCCCTATAGACCCGTTTAAAGGAACCCAATGTGCTCTAGTCCTTAAACCCTGAACCCTAAACCCTACTGAACACCCTACACCCTAAACCCTACACCCTAAACCCGAGTCCCTCTAAACCCTAAACCCTGGTCCCCAAACCTTAAACCCTATAGTTATGAAGGCCCCGCATTCAAAGCCCGAGGCCCAACCCCCGCCCCCCAGAGCCCTGGGACGGCCTTGGGCCTCGAAGGCGCGCGCAGACCCCGGGCAGCCCGACCCTTTCCTCGGAGAGACCCCGCCCCTGGGCACGAACACGGGTTTTAGGGTTCATAGGGTGTTTTGGGTTTAGAGGGTTTAGGGGTTTAGGGTTCTTAGGGTGCATAGGGTGTATAGGGTTTAGTGGGTTTAGGGGTTTAGGGGCAGATTTTTCACGTGTTTATGTTCTGGACTCTGAATATATTTTTCGGGATCTTCGATACTGTTGGATATTTCCGAATGGGCCAGGGTTTCTTGGCTTGCGTTCAGGATCCGACTGGGAGCCCGGTTTACTGCTTGTATCCCTGGAACAGAAACCACTGAACGGTTTCTGCCTCCAGTACCGGAGGTATAGCGGTGGTGGTGGTAAGGAAGAAGAGGAGAAACATCTATAGCAGTACAGGGAACTCCAGAAAGTTGGAATATGGTTTCAGGGTAGGATACCTTATAATTTACCATAGAAGGGTTAGGATAACCATATTCCAACTTTCTGGCTTTTGTGCTGTAGGTGCATGAGCAGGAGAGGTGGGAGAAGACGGGAGGTCTTGGGGTTAGGAGGTCGGTTTAGGGTTTAGGGTTTTTAGGGTTTAGGGTTTAGGGTTTTTAGGGTTTAGGGTTTAGGGTTTTTAGGGTTTAGGGTTTAGGGTTTTTAGGGTTTAGGGTTTAGGGTTTTTAGGGTTTAGGGTTTAGGGTTTAGGGTTGACCGGTTAAAGATTTAAGATTTAAGCACAGGGAGTACGTATGGGAACGTCTCCAACGTGCGTCACTGGGTTCCGATTCGTGAACTTACTTTAGCATAACATGATAGTATAATCGGGATCTAGAGCAACTAAAACGTTGTGGTTATGTTTCCCTAAACCCTAAACCCCTAAACCCTAAGCCTAAACCCTAAACCCTATTTCCTTGAAACGGAAGCTTAAGGTCAAGTTCCTGCACAAGAACACCGGGCCTAAGGTTTTAGGGGACTTGGTGTAGGGTTACCGGGATCGTAAATGTCCGGTTTTCAACCCGTCCACCGCATGATATCCATGCAAAACGAACTCGAAATCGACCTAGATCCTAAGCCCCAAACTCTAAACCCTAAACCCCTAGAGTATAAGCCCTTCATCCTTTCAACTTTTGGAGGCTCCATCGCGCAGTGTCCCGGGCTTGGTGTTGGAGAGCAGGCATGCGTTTTTGAGGTTTAGGTTTCATGGCTGAGGGTTTAGGTATTAGGGGAGGTTTAAGGTTAGGGGGTACTATCAACAGGCTGCTGGGAGCTCACGATGTTGTTTCGGTTCCAAGTGTTTGCCAACTGTTCCCCAATGATGCGGGCCTGAGAACCGTGTAAGACTATAGTGACTATCCTCTTGTAGTCCCGAAGTCCTGGCACAGACCTAAATTACCGCGCGCTTTTCTGCAGGCTTTCCTGTTTGGAGGCTTTCGCATTGGATTCTCAGTGAGAGGGGCGGGAGGGACTTGTGTGAAAATGAGTTCTGCACCCCGAAACCCTAAACCGCTTGAACCTTCAAGTTCAAGCCGTCAACAGCAGCGAGCGAGGCTTGGCGGTGGTCATTGCGAGGTGCTGGCGCTGCTTTTGGAGGCACCGTGACCACTTCTCTGGGATTCAGTAATATAACATGGCATAACTTCTAGAAGCATACATATAGCCATAAATGTATATAATATATATATATATATATATATATATATAAATGTATTGATCTATATATACATATATATATATGTATATATTACACGGTATGTGACAAACTGTACTTTAATTTGCTATAAAGTCTAGAACACAATGAAATGTAATATAGTATATTCTCTAGTATAGTATAGTATAGTATAGTATAGTATAACAGAGCATGATTCCATCCAATTCACGGGTTTCTGATCAACGGGCTCGAAAAACCCGGCAGCTCCAGGCGCGTGCAGACCCATCCGTGGGGGATGCTCTGGGAAAGACGGCAAGGGAGGTGGCCGAGAATTGGTGCGGGGCCCAGCAGTCGTGGCCCTAACCCCTTGAAATGGGGCTTGGTGTATGTATTGGGTTTAAGCCTTAAGCTTTATGGGGCTGCAGGCTTGCACTCCACCCCGCAACCATGTTCTTCGAGGACATGCTGGCAAAGGCTGGAAAAAGACAAGACCTCATGCCCAAATGATAAGAGACTGGTCCTGGCCAGGACCACGGAAAGAGCAACAAAGAAATGACAATGCCTACTGCGATCACATTCATAAACCCGAAACCCCTAAACCCTAAACATTGTGGCAAGAACTGCTCTTGATAGTACTTCGTTGCTGGCTCCCACGTGGGTCGCCTTGCGGCGTAAACTTTTGATTTAGGACCCATACCCTTTAAGTAAGGAGTGTACTGTATGTACCTTAAACTATTAGCCAGGTAAGGGTATTTTGACATTTATGTAATGGGTATTGGGCTGTCTGGCTACCTTGCCTTGTCAACGCTGGCTTCTGTAGACATGCCAGGTCTGCATGTGAATTCGGACGTGGTTTTTGCCGAACATCCGTGCCGTCTTGCGAACTTCTTCCCTGTCCCAACACACCTGAACCTGAGTTGTTGTTCTCATGACTGTTTTTTGCCGTCAGCTCGAGTGTCCATAGAAAGCTTAACTCTTGAACATTCACCCTATATCGCGCTAACCCTACAAACGCTAAACCTATAGCCCCAACCCTATAAACCCTAAACATTAAACGCTAAACCTACAGCCCCAGACCTTCCAAAGTCCCTTAATTAAGGAATATACTTTAAATTATAATAGGGTCCCTAATCTGATTTAAGGTATATTCCTTAATTAAGGGGTATTAGAATCCCCTAAACCCTAAACCCTATAGATCCCTTAAAGGATCCCTTTAAAGGAACCCTAGGTATATTCCTTAATTAAGGGGTTTTGGAAGGTCTGGGGCCCTTAAGCCTAGACTCCCGAGCTCAAGCCTGAATCCACCGCTTAAGCTTAGGGTTTAGAGGTATAAGGGTTCTATAGGGTTTAGGGTTTAGGGTTTAGGGGTTTAGGGTTTAGGGGTTTAGGGGTTTAGGGGTTTAGGGTTTAGGGGTTTAGGGGTTAGGGGTTTAGGGGTTTAGGGTTTAGGGTTTAGGGGTTTAGGGGTTTAGGGGTTTAGGGTTTAGGGGTTTAGGGGTTTAGGGGTTTAGGGTTTAGGGGTTTAGGGTTTAGGGTTTAGGGTTTGGGAGTGCCCAGAGAGCCCAATACCCCTTGATTTGGGAGTATAGCCTAAACCATAATATGAATCCCCTTTAATTGAAGGTATATTGCTGAATCAAAGGGTGTTGGGCTCTCTGCAGGAGTGTAGAGTATCCAAATCCAAACGAAACGGAGGCCCACACCGTCTGACCTACGGTTGATGATATAAATCCTGCATTGCCCTATGACTCTATGACCCTCTACTATGGGAACTATGGTATAGTCCTTATTATGGCAATATGTGTAATGCAGGATTTATATCGTCAGCTGTCGGGGTAAGTGTGGCACCATTGATTTCCCTCCCAACTTTTCGGGATGTTCTGAAGCCCTCCGTCGCTTTCTGGGATTCTCGGACCGTGCCCACGCGTTCCTACAACTTTGCCAGGGCCCTCTTAAACCATCCCTCGTCGGTGTCGCGATTTAGGGTTCAGGGTGGACTTCTCAAAGCGATTTAGCAAGAGAATCAGAACTGAAATCTGGGTTAAGCACAACTCCGATCGCACTGGTTTTGGAATGCTTAGGATGATGAGTCTAGGGCAGGATATACAGAGCTCCAGATACACCATGCGTGAGGAATCGGCATCATCTGAAGATTTCCCATAGTATAATAAGGAACCCCCAAAACCCTATTCATCAAGGCCCCTATTAAAATAGCCCGTCTAGTAGCCCTTATGGCCGTCGTGGAAGCATCTTTGCAACGTGGAGGCCTGAAGCCCTAACATCCAGAGCCTGAGCCAACCAGCTACCCAGACAGCCCATGCTAAGCAGGTCTTACCGAGAAGCCAAGGACCGGGGTTGGGAGAGGTTCGGGTGGATTTTCGTGTGAGGATCCCTAAACCCTAAACCCGAAAGGTTCGGATTGAGGCATCGCCAGGTTGTGCCTTGTCGGTCTAATTAGGTTTGCAGGTTTCGCAAGCATCACAAGAAGGGCCTTCCGGAAGATCGTCGCGAAGCATGCTTGCATCGCCTCACAACAGCCCCAAGCCTTCAGGGTTCCGGTTTTCCGAAAATACTGTAGGGGGTACCCGATCTGGGGGTCCTTATAATAAGGATCCTACTATTTAGGGTACCATATTAGGGCCCCCTATTTTCGCAAACACCCATTTAGGATTATGAACTGCCTCTGAAGTAGGGCTTAGCATGTGCCGTCTTCTGATGATGTTGGCGCCCAGTGTTTTCTAGTGGGTTGGCCATCACAGTGCACGTAAATAGAATGATAGTGTTCCTCAGGACTCCTCCTCATTATCAATACACCATAAAGGAGCCCAAAACCCTATTCTAATGAGTAAGGCTCCTATGCGCACGTGGACGAATGAAGTTTAGCAGTCCCCAGTCCGTTCACCCATGAGCAAGTCTTTGCTTCGCGGTCGCGACAAAAACGGTAGGTGATTTGTGTAGGTGCGCCCGGTTTCAGCCGGTGAACAAGGAAACAGATACGAAAGATTAGGATGGTTTGGCATGTGATGGATCTTGCAAGCGTCAGAGCTGACCGAATCCACCAACAACCCTAAACCACTTAAACCCCGAACGCCTCCATGGACACAGCATCGTGTGTGATGGCAGGAGCTTCTGTCAAATGCAGTTCCGTGCAGCTGAATCGAGAAAGATCCAAAAGGTCATTGAAGCCGTTGGGGTTGACGCTTTTGAGGGACACGCCTTCTTCTAGTGCACCGGTTGTGTGCTTGGACCGGAAGCTACTAAGAGCCGCAAGAGATAATTTCGAGACAAATAAATCAGCAAGACATCATGAGATTACGATGATATCAGGACGAGATTCTTAATTAGAGACTTTTACGACAAAATTACAGGAGACATTAAAACGAGATCACTAGAGACTCACTGATGGAACCACCAAGCTACTACGAGGAATAATCTACGAATATCACAAATATCGAGCTATACAGCAATTTTCCTATGTAAGTATAAGATATGTTAAGTTTAGGATATTGTTTTTTGATGAATATTTTGTGAGCAATAGTTCTTAATACGTAGTGATATGGCTTGAAATAATAATCGTATGAAATCTATAAATTTTCTGATATATATGCAGTGGTATACATCTATAAATTTTTCAATAGAATAATTAAAGAATTTTTTCTTTGTATATTTCTTCTATTTCTGGAATAGATCTGAAATTTATAATTAGATAGAAAGAGAATATTTTCTCTAATCGAATAAAGCTTTATACAAATATATTTCTAATATTTGGAATTACTATTCAAAAGCAATTAAAATCTAAACGAAGTTATATATTTATCTTTATTAAAATTAATAAATCTAAATTCTATCTTATATTAGTTAGCGGATTGGATAATTCTGCATGAATATATCTGAGGATAGTGATAATTGAATAGATATAATGTGAAGAGGAATACGTGTAGTGTACGTATTGTATGTGGTGAATCATAGTTGGAGGATATTATAGGTATTGTATATTATATATATATATATATGCATTTTTATATATATTAGATATATTAAATATAATATAATGAGAATTCGTATATTAATGAAAATAATTTTTTATTTTCTAGTATGATGATTTCTTATAAAGAATTTTTATTTGA